>PVJX010003708.1:23029-104728 GCA_004027295.1 Dolichotis patagonum
GGCACCCTGTGTGTGGAGGGTGAGGTGGGGAGGGGTTCGGGGCTGACCCCGTGCTGTGGGCACAGCTTGCCTGGTGCCATCTGACCTCTAGCCACAGTGACAGTGCACCTGCCTTCAGCCCCTGCCTCGAGGTGTCCAAATTGGGTCACAAAAAGCAATAAACAAAATCAGTTCAGGACACAGCGACTGCCTCTGGCTCTGTGTGGGCAGAGGTTGTCCCTGTCCGAGGCCTCCTGACAGAGGAAAGTGACGATGCTGTGAATGAGAGAGGGGATATTCTGTGGTGGAAGCAACAGCAAAGGTCCCCTACTGCCTAGCGGCTGCCTCTGTTCACTGTGGAGACCCCAGGTCAGCCTGAGAGGAAACCTGTACGTGTTCTACGTGGACGTGCTCAGACAGAGCACAATAGCGGTGGCCTGGTTCGGGGTTTCAGAACCAGGGTTCTGTCCGGAGTTTCCTCTGTTTAAAACTCAAACTGGTTTGTGTCTGGACTCGGAGCTGGTGTCCTCCATCCGCCCGCTGGTCTAAGGTGAAGCCGCTTACCTCACCACTCAGCAAAGCCTCTCATTTCCAGTCAGACCCAGCTTCACTGCTCCCCTCTTTATTACGTCCTGAGCCTCACACTGGTGACACCACATTTGTGCCATCGGAATAAGCACAGGGTCCTGACCTGTCTCAGCCCAGAGGTCCCTGGCTTCTGCCTCCACGTCGCCTAAGGCTGCCTGGCTCCTTACCCCGAGGGGGAAGGTGGAAGCCGCTGTCGGAGGGTCCCTCACAGGTGCAGTGCAGCCAGCAGGAGGGTCAGCCACGGCCGGACTGTGTCCAGAAATGGTGCAGGAGTCTGTGCTTGCGATGGGCGCCTTCCTTTCCCGGCAGAGGACGGGGATCCCGGCAGGAAGGCCCACATCTCCAGAGCATGAGTGCTGGGTCTGCAGGGGGACGCTCACCGGAGCTCTGGGTGCCCGTCCAGCAGACAGCAGTGCACAGTCAGGGCGCAGAGCGCCCGGGGCAGAGGGGTTAGACCGGCTCTGCGACTGCACCGCAGCCTCCCAAGCCCGCAGTCCAACAGCTCCAGCGGAGCTGCGCGCTTTGCTGGAAGAGACTGACAGTCACGAGGACCGAGCTGTGGGGGTGTGTGGCCATCGGCGGCCCCAGCTAATAGCTGGAGAAGGACTGTGACCGCGTGTTTCCTCGTGGGGGCCGCATGGGCGTCATCACTCCCAAGATCACATTAGCAGCCCTGGGGAAATTGCCAAGGGAGGCCACGGGCTTCCGTGGGGTCATTTAGTGTCTCACTTAGCAAAAGTCACAAAACCTCATCCGTTCACTTTTCCATTAAACAGCATTTAACATCATCGGGTAATTAAATAACGCTGAAAAGGCTGTAATCACAGTCAATGAGGGCACTGAGCAATCTGCAAAGAAACTACCCGGTGTTTTCTGAGGGGCTAATTAACATAAACATTTAACTCAGGAAAATGCTGCTGTCAGATGCTTCGAGCCAGGATCAGAGACAGAGCTGATGAAAAGGCTCTTCACCCTTCCTAGACTGGGTTATTACACAAGGATTCAGCAGCTTTCCATGGAAAAACAAGGCTGCTTTATGTTTAAAATCCACACCTGATTTCAGAAAAATTAAAATGTTTCAAAAATTCATATTCCATTTAAAATCCGTATTTCTAAATTTTAAAATCTGTATTACATTTCTCTAATCCAAAGAAAAACTGTGACTGCCAAGTGGAAAGCTCCAGCATCCTCCAGTTTTCTGTTAAAAATCGTCAGACTCAGTAGTTTGGGGTTGTTTCTGAGGTTACCTGAAATCAATTTTAAAAAGAATTTTAAATTATTCAGATTATTAATTTAATTGTGCAAGTGTTGGGTAATATCACAGACCCTTGAACAGTGTCTGTGTTGCAGTCACTCTGATGACTTTAAGGAAATAGTTAGACGGCATGAAGGCGAGAGTAAAGCACAGCTGCGCGCTGAACCGTTGGCCTTTACAGCGCAAAGTGGGAACATTAAATAACAACACGCCGGGTGGACTAAGTCACACTGCGCCCCGTGGCTGGCGCCCATCGCAGTGACGGCAGGGCTTTGCTGCCGCTCAAACGCGTGCAGGACAGATGTCTTCCCGGGAAGCACACTGCGGGCTCACAGGGGCGCGGACGGCTTCACCCCGGCCATCCGCGGTGCGTTTGGATGCGCGTGCGCAAGCGTGGGCGAAAACTAAACCGGCCAGGATGCGTTAGGGTTCACACTGTTCCCCGCCCCAGGCCACCTGGTAACCCGTTGCTAGTCCTTCAGTTCGATCCGTGGGCCCCTCTGACAGCGGCGATGGCACCTGAGCTAACAGGGCCCGGGCCTCCGAGCTGTTAGGCTGAGGTCGCGCTGGGATGAGCGCGCGGGACACGGTCACCCACGCCCCAGAGGCGTCCGCCCGCGAGACTGCCCCGGCCCCTCCCTGGCCCTGTGCTCCCAGGCTGCTGCTCCTCCAGGACGCCGGCTCCTCGCGGCTCGGCGGTGAATATATGAATGCCCACCCGTCCGCGGCGCGGGGCGAGTGTGGGTCGGTGGTGCCAACAAAGTGCACCAGGACTGCGGGTAACCTCACGGCTCTGGTTCTGTTTTTAGTCTTCGACGCCCTAGTGGCGCTCAATTAGAGCTACCAACTTTCTCCGCTGGGAGCGATTATCCGCAGACTCCACGGGGCCTTGCGCCCACTCCCGCGCCCGCCGCACCTCCCGCCTCAGCCGCGCCTCTGCCGGACAGCGCCTCTGCTGTCGCCGGCTTCCTGGGCTTCCCGCCCGCGGCCTGCCCAGGTGGCCTGGCGTCTGCAGAGCTCCGGCTCCTGCGTGATGCCAGCAGGCGTGGGTTCTGTCGCCGAGGGCCCTGGAGAAGTGCAGCCCAGGAAGTGCTGCGTGCCGTCTGAAAGTCAGTTGCAAGGGCCTGTCTTGATTGTGAGACAGACCAGATCCAAGAAGTCACCCTGCAGCCAGAGGACCCTGACGCGTCCCGCCCTGCTGCACACAAAGAAGCCTCACTGAGGCAGCGGTCCTCAGTCCTGCCACTGTCATCTGATGACTCACACCTGTCTTACCCAAGAGCGTGCAGGAGGAACGACGTCTCGCTTTGTGATTCCTGTTAGTACTTCACCGGTAAGACTGACAGATGTGTTATGCCATACACAAGGCAGCTAATTAAGATCGCTAATGAATCAATTATGATACAGGACTTTAATGTTGATATCCTCTTAAGGTAGGACACTGAGGATGTGCTGCTGACTTCTCCAGCTGAAAAAATTCTACTTCTAGTAATCCTTATTAGCAAATACTGGGGATAAACTCAGTTGCAGGATGAAAAGCTGATTACAGCTAAGAGGCCCGTGATAGTTTGCTCAAGCATTGGATTTGTAGCACCTGCTGTGCGTGGAGTTGCTGAGAGGCCGCACTCGGGTTACCGGGTTACCCACTCTCGTGCTCCAGAGGTACCTGATTTTCCCATGCGCGGAACAGCAAGCCGCATGAGACCTGGTGTAAATCTCCCTCCCTACCTTCTTCCGGTTCCGGTAAAGACTTCCGGTTTACACCCAGGATAGGAGGTTTCTCACTGTTCTAAAGACATTCATTTGAGCCTTTTTCAAACTACATGTTTTGTTTACATTTTCACACAAATAGAAAAAGAATATGGAAACGTGGATTGAAATCTTCCCTTTGATGAAACTTAGAAGAAAACTCAGTTATTAAGTCAAATTCTCATTTTCCATTTTCAATTCTTTGGCCTTTGTGTTCTAAACATCTTCACAGGGTAGCAGGCCACACATGTGGGGTTTCAAACCTGTACTGTTGGGTGGTGTTCCCAGAGACAGTTTACCAAACAGGCAGGTATTGATTCCTCCCATGGTTGGAGGTAACACAAGTATCACCTCCAGCTCAGGACCTGGGTACAGCTTGGCTCTCCATGAACCAACCGGTTCTTGCTCCCTCACTCCGAGGCATTTAGAGCATACCTGCCACCACTCATGTGCATGCCAGCTGGGCATCCAGGAACATTACTTGGCATCTCCAGAATCAGGGCCCACAGTTGGACTGTCCACAGGCAGGCAAGTAGGAGGAAAGGTAAGCAGCTCTGATGTGGCCATCACCCCAAAAAGAAAACCATTGTCTAAAAATCAGAGGATGGGGTATAATATCCTACGCAATGGGAATATGGAGAAAAGAAGGCTATTCTATACTTGGGTGCAGTGGACTTCAAACTAAAATTGATCAAAAGAAGCAAAAAAAAAGTCACTACACATGGTTAAGGGAACAATGCACTGAACAGTGGTATAGCCAACTTCATGAAACAAGTGCTACTGGACATAGGTACCAGAGAAAGACATAACTGTATTCATATTTGGGGAATATGGCAACCCATATCATAAAGAGACAGATAAACTAGAAAAATTAACAAAAAAATCACAGTTGAACCAAACCTTCCAACAAATGGACTTAATAGATATCTATAGATTTTCCCACTCGACAACAACACAATATACATTCTTCTTGGCATGGAACTTTCTCCAGAAGAGACTATGTTCCAGGCAATAAATCATGCTTAAGCAAATGGAAAAGAACTGAAATTATACCATATTTATATCATATAATTGTGCAGTGAAGCTAGTAATCAAGACAAAAGAAAAAACAGAAATTATGCAAATATATAGTATCTAAAAATAAATGCACTCAAATAAGGGATTACAGAAGAAATCAAGGAGGAAATAAGATAGCTTCTAGAATTAACAATAATCCCAGTACAATTTGCCAGTAACAGACAATAATGCCAGTAACAGAATTTATGGGAGATACTGAAACAGTTCCAAGAGAGAAGTTTATAGTCATGAATGCAAAAATCACAAAAACAGACTGAGCCCAAGTAAATAACCTAATGATGCACCTTGAGTTTTAGCTTGAACAAGAAAAGTTCAAAACCAAAACTAGTACAAGGAAGGAAAATTTTAAGCGTCGGAGCAAAAATCAATAAAACTGAAACAAAAAATTATGAAGAATCAATAAATTGTAGTGTTAATTCTTGAAAGACTAGACAAAATAGACAAATCTTTAGCCAGTCTAACTGAAAAAGGAAAGAAAAATCCAAATCAATATAAGTAGAAGTGAAAAAGGTAAAATCACAATGGACACAATCAAAATAAAAAAGATTATTCACAAGTACTTTGCAATAAGTTGGAGAATTCAGAAGAAACGGTTAGATTTCTAGATACACCAGAGTTACAAAAACTGAACCAAGAAGATATAAAATTCTTGTATAATCCAGTAACAAGCATTAGAAATGAAACAGTCATAAAAAGAAAAACCTACCAACATAGAAAACCCAGGTTTAGATTAATTCACTGCCAAATTTTCACTAACTTCAGGGAAAATATAGTGCCAGTACTCCACATGCTCTTTAACAAAATTCAAAGGGAAAGAGTATTCTCAGAGTCATTCTTAGCACCTTCAATTACCCTGATTCCAAAATCAGACAAGGATTCAATAAAAAAGACAGCCATAGTCCAATCTCTTTAATGAATATAGATAAAAAATCCTTAACATGATACAGGCAACCGGAATGCAATGAATCCTCAACAAGATTCTGCATCAGGACATAATAGGCATCATCCCAGGGACACAAGAATGGTTCAGCATATGTGAATCAATAAATGTAATCCACCACATAAGAAGAAAAAAGGACAAAAACTGCATGATCATCTCAGTAGACAGAGAAAACACCTTTGGCAAAATCCAACCTCCTTTTGTGAATAAAACCCTGAATAAAATCAGTACAGAAGGAACTTACCTCAAAATGACAAAAGTCATTTATGACCAACCTACTGCCAGCATCATATTAAGTGGGGGAGAACTGAAAGCTTTCCCTCTAAGATTAGGAACAGAACAAGTCTGTCCACTATGGCCACTACTGTTCAGCATAGTTTTAGAAACACCAACCAGAGAAATCAGGGGAAAGAAAGCAATAAAAGGAGTATGTCTAGGAAATGAAGAAGTTCAAGTACCATTATTTGAAGATGATGTGATCCTCTACATAGAAGACTCAGAGTCTCTTAGACTCTTAGAATTAATAACTGAATTCTGGGATATAGCAGGTACATAATCATTGCACAAAACTCAATAGCTTTCCTGTACCTAATAATGCATCCATGGAGAAAAAAATTAGGGAAAAAATACTGTTCACAACAGCACCAAGAAAAGTGAAATCTTTAGAAATTAATCTAAGAAAGTGAAAGATGTGTACAAGGAAAACTATAGTGCTCTGAAAAAGGATACCAAACAGAACATCCAAAAACTGTAGATATCCCATGTTACTGGATAGGTAAAGTGAATGTTTTCAAACTGGCCATGCTTCCAAAACCGATGTGAAGATTTAATGAAATCCCAATTAAAATACCAACAGTGTTCTTCACATAACTAGAAAACACAATCTGAAAATTCATATGGAACCACTTGAGACTCAGAATAGCAAAAGAAATTCTGAGTAACAAGACCAAACCGAGAGGCATCACAATCCTGGACTAGAAATTGTATTATAAAGCAATTGTGATAAAACAGTATGGTACTGACACAAAAATAAACAGGAGGAGCAGAACAGAATGGAGGATACAGAAACAACTGCAGGGATGTTCAGCTATTTGATCTTTGACAAAGGCACCAAAAACATACCCTGGAGGAAAGACAGCCTTTTTAAGAACTAACTTTCTGAATGCAAAAGACTGAATCTAGATCCATATTTCTCACCCTGTACTAAAAGCAAACTGGCTCAAACCACTAAATGTTATAACAGAAACACTTAAACTGCTGGAAGGTAAAATAGGTAAAACTTTTGAAGTCGTAGCGAGGACTTTCTAAAGAGAGCCCTGGTTGCACAGGAAATAATACCAAGAACGAGCAGATAGAGGCTGAGGCAGGTGAATCACAAGTTTGAGGCCAGCCTAGGTACTTAGTGAGTAACTGTCTTGGAAAAAAGAGAAAGAAAAAAGAAAAGAAAGAAGGAAGGAAGGAAGGAAGGAAGGAAGGAAGGAAGGAAGGAAGGAAGGGTGCTGGAGAATTGGTTTAGTGGTAGAGCTCTTGCCTAGCCTGCATGAGGCCCTGGGTTTCATTCCTAGCTCCTGCCCCCGGAAAGGTCACATTTATTCCTTCATATACTATATAAAATGTTTTAGGTCTGCTGGATCTAAAGTGACGAGGCTGTGACACCGCTGTGAGCTTTCCTGACTAAACAAGGGGCACTTGTGTGTTGGTCAACAGCTCTGTTTACCCCAGACACCTGTGTGAGAGTTAGGTGGGGTCCCTTTGGCATCTAACTAGTGGCAAACCAGCATACTAAATTAGTCCCCATCTGTCACCTGTTTAGTGTTTTCCTCATTGGTCAACATGGCTTTTTGTAATATGACAAACATTAAAAATACTTATTGAATCATTCAGTGTATTGGTATGTTTTGTATTTTCTTAAATAAGACATGTATTTATTTTTTCTTCAAATTTTAAAATTATTAGTGCATTACAGAACAAAATCTTTTCCTAAAATTGGAATTTGATCTATAATTCATGTTTTATAATATTTTAATTTCCAAATAAAAGTTTCTACACAAATTTAATATTGAATATGTGTGAGTTTTTATTACCAATTATCAAAGTAGACAGGAGTTTGGGAAACAAGTATGGACAGAAAAATACTTGGATCATTGTGGTAACAACAAGTTCATAGGCTACAATTAAAGGTGGATGTTTATAAAATCAAATAAAGTAAGACAAATTGAACATTCATACAGGTTAATACTTACACCTGACAAACTAATATTTTCCTAATTGTTAGACATGAATCTTTTCTCAAAAATATATATAAGAAACATATCTGGGAATAACTGAACGAGAAGACTGAATTGAACACAAAACACAAGACTTCATTGCTGAAAAAGAATCATTCATAAAATTAATAAACCGTAGCACACTCAGTGAGCCGATAGGAGTTTGGGGCTGCCCTCTGCCAGACAAAGGAGAGCAGGGCCGAATACTGGTGTGGACTCCGCCTGCAGCCCGGGACCAGGCCAGCCACAGCCCTCCCCTGGTGAGAACGGAAGGCCCGGTGCGCAGGCCCCAGGCACCGACGGGGCCTCTGCTCTGCCCCCACTAGGCAGAGAGGTGAGCTGCGCCAGGACAGCCTGGAGGCCTCAGCTCCTGTTCATTAGCCAGGACGCTCTGCTGGGTGAGCTTCTCACTGAGGTCACTGCACGTGCATTTTCAGCGTTCTCTCTAAGGGCCGGCAGTACAGGGGTTTCTGTGGAATACCACATCCTCTAGGGTCCCCATCTGTGAGGAAACATCACTCTGTTTTTCTTTTCCTGAGGTGTGTATACATTTTTTGATGGACTCTGTATATTCTATGCATATGTGTGTTTGCATATTTCTCTTCATAATACTTGCATATACAAGCATACTACATATATATGTATACAGTAGGTGGATAAACCTATAATCACATGGAAATATGCATAGACACACATATATCTCCTTGCGTTGTCTCTCCTCCCCATCTTCTGTTCACTAAGTCAGTCTGGAACAGATCTCTCAAATCTAATTAAATTCAATGTAACCGAGATAAGCCAAAGCGTAGTGTGATCACATGGTTTGTTGACTGGGCAGATGTTTGCCAACTGAGTCTGAAGAACATTTTTAGTGGGAAGCTGGACTCACTGAGCCATCCTGGCTTATGATGCCACAGCGCTGCCGAGACGACCCAGGCACACACAGCGACACAGTTTTAGGAACATACTTTGAACCATGAGGGGTTATGTGACATGACGGTTTTACTCACGTTACTCCACGTGTTCACATATAAGTGACTCACGTCTTACTCGTGGTTAGGAAGAGAAAAGTGTGATGCACCACTGGAACCAGTTTGCTTATTCTTCCCTCTGATGTTGCTACCACAATTATGTAAACACATGTGTCTCTGAGCACAGACCAATTCTTTGCTCTGAGATTTTCATAAACCGTGGGTTCTCTCTCTCTGTAGAACTCCTGTGGAGTCTCCCCTTGCTGCCCTCACAAAGCATCCCTTGCTGTGTTTATCTGAATCTTTGTCTTCATTTTAGTACTCAGTCACTCATAGCAGCAGACAGGGGTGTTCATTTGCCTTGTCATTTACCAGGTGCCATCCACAATGTGTACTGTGACACTTCGCAGGTCACGGATGATGCTTTTTCATTAGTTGTATTTTTAGAATCACAACACTAGACTTCAAGAAAAATAGTTCCTTTTTATCAAGTTCCTCAAAATTCATTTTAGAATTGAAACCTTGTTTTGTGCCTATGTAGAAGCTGAACTTTATAAGATTTCAGAAAATATGAGGTCAAACAGCAAGGTCTGCAAGGCTAGCTCTCGTTTTGTCAAATTCTAAATCCACCCTGCGCCCCCTAAATTCCCTCATTCCCCTCCTGCTTCCTGCCTTTCTATCTTTTCTTCCTCCTTCCCTCCTTCCTTCCTCCCTTCCTCCTACCTTGTTCCTCTTTATTTGCAGTAGTGAGGAACGGACCCAGTCCTTTGCCTGCCTTCCCAGTTCTTTTTAGTTAGTTTGCTTGTTTGTGTTTCATCTGGAGACAG
This sequence comes from Dolichotis patagonum, assembly GCA_004027295.1. Taxonomy (NCBI): domain Eukaryota; kingdom Metazoa; phylum Chordata; class Mammalia; order Rodentia; family Caviidae; genus Dolichotis; species Dolichotis patagonum. Next base: position 32,680 of record PVJX010003708.1, read on the forward strand.
CATTCTGCTGAGTTGCTAAACTTCACAGGCTTTGCTTAAATACTGATCTCTCAGTGTCTAAATACCTTACTTTTCCTAAATATAATCTGGAAAATATGATGTGCAGAATACTTCACAGACATACATGTATACTATATATATTGACTAAATTAATATATGGCCTGTTAATAGCAATTATAAGTTGCTTGGATTATAAGTTTAAGTCTTCCATTCCCTCTTCCCTATTTCAGTTTAACAAAAGCATAACACAAAATGTCTCAAAAACATAGGTTCCTTCTGTCCTTGGGTTAATCAGGCCACAGAGGGCTCCAGGCCTGAACCGTCCTGGTCACGTCCTGCTCTCCTGCGTTCCTGCTGGCACCAGGGACCACAAGTACTGGCAAAGGCAGGGGAAATTCCCTGAAGACTGGCACCTTGAAACTCACATGCGGCAGAGCTTTAAGCTGTGGGCGGCGGGGCCGTGAGCTCTGCTTTCCTTTGCTCCCAGAACCTTACCTGATACTTCCTTCCGTCTTCTTGCCTAGTCGCAGTGCAGGAGCCAGCCGATCTCCTGTGAACGCAGGACCTCGGGGAGTGAATCTCAGATGACCGGCGCTCGGAGAACGTATAACCCTCCGTCTGGCCAGCAGAACTTCAGTGCCATGTGAGCGCACTCTTGCGGCGCTGATGGCCTGAGTGTCAGCTCCAGAGGGAAGAGAGGACACAGGACGTGCAGGTGAGGCTGGCTTCGCAGGGCGTGCGTGCTGCTTCCAACGCTGCGAGCTTCTGACCAAATTGATGTACATTCTAGAGATACTGGAAAGAAACCGTAATTGGCTGAAGAACTCCAGCAGGTAATTCATGAAAATGACAGACTGATTACAATTGCATTGGGCAAAAATTGACTTTAAAAATATTGGAATTAATGGTGACAGCACTGACACTGTGCTTCAGACATGCCAGGAACGCTCAGAGGTATGCAGACCTCACAGCGAAGCCCACTCCCCAGTCCTGCACGTGACAGGTCGCACAGCCCAGCTAGAAAGGGTTTGAGTCTGGGGCTTCTGGCCCCGGGTCCCCACTGTGAGGCACAACAGGGTCGAATTCTCTGCGGTTTCCTCCACACATTACCACAGTGCCAAGCACTGGTGCATTTGACAATAAACAAATCAAGGTTTTAGACTTTTAAATTGCAGGTCACTGATGTAAATTTATAACAAAACTGACTCACAGAACAAAACGTCTTCAATTTTACTTTTAAGACAAAATAAGTTTAAGAAGTGGGATTAAGAAATTCTTTGTTCCCTTGTCTAATTACCAGACATCGGTGTATGGAGTTTGGAGTCAATTTCTCAGGGTAGGGCTGTGACTTCATATTTATGAACAGTAGGGCTTTGAGTAAAATGTTTAATTCTCTTGATTCCCTTTTCCCTCCCTTTCTTTGAGATGATTATCATGCTAGTATCTAACCCACATGTTTGCATAAGGATCACATGAGGCAAGATTCGTATTGTGATCCGGATCCTGTGATGACCCTAGTAGATGAGAAATCTACTCAAGCCATGCGAGTATGGATTTTAAATTTCTCGCTGGGCCACTGACAGAACAGCAGCTGGAAACAGCCTGTTTCATATGCAGCGCACATTCTCCACTGTCGAGGCCACTTTTCACACTGTCATACCTCAGGTTTTCTTTGATTCAAGAGTCTGCAGTGTCTTGTGATTTTTATTCAGAGAATACAGAGAGTATTAAATCAGATTTTTCCTCCTGTTTCCCACAGATAGAGGGAAAAGATAGAGTAATAAACACCAGGAAAATCTAAAATTATTAGCAGCAAAAGGATCTTAACCATCATATATTTCAAGGCTTCTATATAAGAACATTTTACACATGTACTTCCTACCACAGAGCTCACTAGCAACCTACTCAGAATTAGGCTCCGTGCTTGATTACTCCGTGCTTGGTCTCTTATGGTGTTATCTGAAAATAGTAACATTCTAATAAGTGAATTGAATATCTTGCAACAGAGAACACTAACCCAGCAAAACAAACAAACAACCAAAACAAAACTAGAATACAATAGCACATAGCAATACTACCTAGACCTGAGTGCTTAGATTAAAAACAAAGAAACGCTGGGCGAGGTGGCGCACGCCTGTAATCCCAGCACTTCGGAGGCCGAGGCAGGAGGATCCTTGTGAGTTTGAGGTGTCAATTCGGGAGCAAAAGCACAGGCCCTGGGGAATCCCTAGCTGTGTCCAGCAGGAGAACGCAGTGCATCCTTCCACGCTCCTCGCAAGACTCTCTGTCACTACTGCTGCTAGTGGCACTGGGGCTTCGAAGTGTTTAGAAAAATAAAGCTGCTTGGAATATTTTTAAAGATGGTCTAAGGAATTTTAGCTGTTTCTCTTGGATTGTGATCTTTTGTTCTCTGTGTCACCCCGTTACAGTACAGCCATAAACACCTTGAAAGCATTTGAAACTATAATCTCTGCTTTGGTGGATATAACGTTCTCAAATGCATTAAAAATTCAGATGCAGAACTTTGCTTGGTCGTTGCTATGGTTTCTTCCTTTCCTGAGATTCTGTAGCACAGAACCTCCAGGAAAGTGAGCACCCTTGACCAGACACAGGGACGTTCATCGCTTTTTGGGAGTGAGCTAAACGGTCTGTTTGTAGTTTAAGAACCGTCTATTGTTGGATGCTTTCTCTCTTGTGGTTTAACCGCAATGTCATCAGTTTGTTTAAAATATATCCCATAGCAGAGTGGCTACCGCCTCCCCCACCAGTGCCCGCCTGTTCACCTGTGGAGTCTCTTACTGTGCCACTGGAATGGGTAGAGGGATTTGTGGAGCTGAGTGTCCAATGCAGACATTAATCACCTCGGTTCACCTGCAGGACCCGAGGTATGGAAAGAGGTGGGAGGGTTGGGCACATTAGATTCGAGGCCAAAAGCAGAGCTTTAAGAACAGAAGAGGCAAAGGGCAAGGGGGTGGGGGTGTTCAGAGCTGGGAAAGGAAACCGATTCCTTGTAACAGCTCTGAAAGGACACGGGCAGCTGAGGCTTCCAGGGGCTCTGAAACTGTACGGTCGATACTGCTTCCAGCCCAGCCGTCTCAGACAGTTTGTGACAGCAGTAACAGGAAACCAGTACAAGAGTGAGACCCGGGACTCTGCACATCCCACATCGCCCCTCTCTGGAGAAGGCAGGTGGGAGAAGTTGGTACCTGCAGGGCAGAATTCACTCGGTGCCCTCGGGAGTTCCGGTTCAGGGGTCTTTGAGTCTAACTTTGTGCCGCCCCCCTTTTCCCCTTAGTGCTTGGTGTGAACGCAGGCCTCGTGCGCGCCAGGCAAGTGCTTCACCACGGAGCTACTGTGCCAGCCCCTGTCTCTGTGCTGTGTAACTTCTCTAAATTATAATTTTTTAAACCTGGGCTGTGGCAAAGGGGATGGCACAGAACACACCAGAGAGCTGAGCTGAGTGCGGTGGACGCGTGCACGGAGCAGAACCCTCGGGTGCTGCCTGCTCGCTTCCATCCGGTTCCGCCCCCGCAGCAGCACCGTCTCCTTCCCAAGGCTCCTGGGAGTCAGCAGAGCAGGACACCGTCCCCAGGCCCAGGAGCGGAGTCCAGGGGCACACGGAGGGCTCTGCTTTGGTTAACGTGGCCCAGCTCATCCTGAACCGAGTGCGTCTCTGAATTACACCTGGCTTGCGGCTTCTCCTGCCTCTCCGCCTCTCTGGCTGCAGCTGCGCCGTGGCGAACCTCACACGGGTCTCTGAGTTCGTCTTACTTGGATTCGGAGGGGGCCGGGCACGCGGACCGCGCTGTTTCTGGTATTTCTGACCCTGTACCCGTGACCATGGTGGGGACCTGCGGCACGATCCCGCTCATCTGCGCGGACGCGCACCTGTGCGCCCCGGTGTGCGCCTTCCTCCGGAGCCTGTCCCTGCTGCACGTCTGCTACCCCTCCACCATTGCGCCCAGGGCCCTGGCCAACTTCTGGGCGCCGCAGCGCACGGTGTCCTCTGGGGGCTGCGCGGCCCAGTTCTTCTTCCTGCGGCCCTTGGGCGCCGCCGAGGCCTTCCCGCGGCCGCCATGGCCTACGACGGCTTCGTGGCCGTCTGCTGCCCGCTGCCCTAGCCCGCGCCGTGTCGCGCCGGCTGTGTGCGCGCCTCGTGCTGGACTCCTCCTCCTGCGGGCCTCAGCGCGGTCACTGAGACCGCCATGGCCTTCACGCTGCCCTTCCGCGGCCCAGCGCGGCCAACGGCGTCTTCCGTGACGTGCTTGCCCTCTCGTCCCTCCCGCTCCGACACCTCCGTCATCCAGCTGGTGCTGCTCGGCTTCTGCGGCTCCATCATGTCGGCTCCATCATCGTCGGCTCCATCACCGTCGGCTCCATCACCGTCGGCACCATCACCGTCGGCTCCATCACCGTCGGCTCCATCACCGTCGGCACCATCACCGTCGGCTCCATCACCGTCGGCTCCATCACCGTCGGCACCATCACCGTCGGCTCCATCACCGTCGGCACCTTGCTGGCGCTTCGGCCTCCTCCCTCTGCATCGTCTCCGCCGTCCTGCGCATCTGCACGGCGCGGCCGCGCAAGGCCTTCTCCACCGGTGCCTCGCACCTCGCCGGGGTCTGCCTGTTTTTCGGTACCGTTTTCTTCATGTATGCGCAGCCCAGCGCCCTGTCCCCATGGAGCAGGGCAAGGTGGTGTCCGTCCTCTACACCGTGGTCAACCCATGCTGAACCCGCTCGTCTGCAGCCTGAGCAACGGCGACGTGCGGCGCGCGCCGAGCAGGGCCAAGCGCAGCGGCTCCGGGGCCCTCCCCAGGGGCCTGGAAGTCACCCCGAACCGCGGGTCTTCCTGAGCGCCAGCTTCGGGGCTAGGCGTGGCGGGTCCGGCGGATTCCCACAGCTCCTCTGCAGGCTTTGTCCGGCAGGCAGAGTTGTCTGCGCTGTCTATGTCCTCACCGGCGAGGGAGAGGCTGCTGAAAACTGGAAGGAAGGGCGGGAGGGGGGGCGGACTGGACCCTCTGTTACACAGCACGCTGGTCAGACTCAGATAGAAAACAGCTCTGCACCAGTGGTATGCGTTTATCAAATCAACAAAACCATTAGCTTGAATACAATTTGCAAAGTACAAAAATAGATCCTTCCCAAAGTTTAAAAAGAAGCTTCAGTATTTAAGATATTTAGAAATGTAAAATTAGTATTTTCTATTTTAAAATTTTAGTAAGTTGCAATGACAAATAACGAGGTCATCTTATGTAGCTATAATTGACATGCAATAAATTCACACAACGTGTACAACATGCAGTGTTTGTTTCAGAGCATGAGTTCTCCTGTGCCCCTCGGCGACGATGACAGACACACTCACCGGCAGCGGCTTTCCGGGTCCCCGCGGCGGTGCCTCCTTTGCTCGCCCTCAGAGACAGCTGCCTGCTGCAGGCAGCCCTGAGGTGCCCTTTGTTGCCTTAGGAAGCCCACATTTCCTCGGGTTTCACGTGGGCTGGAATCTGCACCCTGTGTCTTTCGAGTACAGAGGGCTTGGGCTCTTTTCCTCGAGGGGTGAACTCACTCTGAGAGTCATCTAACTCAGCGCAAACCGTTTCTTCTTATCTGGGTAGTATTTCATTGTGTGACGACATGAATATACCACACTTATCCATTCATGTGCTGATAAGTATTTGGATTGTTTCCATTTTGGGGTCATCGCAAACACAGTCATTATGGCCATTATTTTGTGAGCAAACATTTGTACAGGCTATGCTTTCATTCCTGCTAAGTAAATGCTTGGAAATTTAGGCTCCAAAATACACTCATTGCATGCTTAATATTTTAAAATCTGTCAAAGAGCTTTCCAAAGCATTTTACTATTTTACATTTTCACAATATCTTTGTGTAAATATCATATTGTCTCCTTAGTGTAAAAAAAAAACAAAATGAAAGAGTAAATAAATCCAAAATGTACAATCAGCACCATTTTTGCACGTACTACTCTTTTTTTCTGAATTCTCTTTGGACTACATCAATGTTCAGCTTCCTGTGTATAAATGAGGGTGTTTTTCTGGATATTTTATTGTGTTGTATTAATTCTATATTTACACAAATACCCCATTTTATAGATTTCATTGCAGGAGACTTTCACATAATTTTTAGATTAATCTCCAAGTATTCCATGTTTTTGATGCATTGTAAACAGTATTGTTTAATAGTTTAAATTTCTGATTATTCATTGACAACAAATAGACAATCAGATGGCTTTTATACATTGTTCCATCTTTTATAGTTCTTAATTCTATCAAAACTTTTGGTAACGTTTTTTGGTTGGTTCAAATTTTGTAGCTACACAATTCTGTCTTCTATATAAATACAGCATTACTCTGTAATTAGTAACTATCTCCCTTTACCTGGATTTCTTCCTTTTAGATCTGATTTTGTTTTTAAAATATAGTTTAATTTCCTCTGTTTAATTGAAACATCTAATAGGAATGAAAACAAACAGTGTAACCTGAATCCAGGCACCGTGTTTTCCTGCGAGGCACACCCTGGCTGGCAGGGTATTTGCAGCCCGCGCCTGGCCTGACCCGCCAGCGCTGCACCTCGCCCAGGTTACCCGAGGTGCGCAGGTCCCGCAGCTCCAAACTGCTCCTTCGGTTTCGGGATTGGCTCCCATTTACCCGTTTTGTTACCCTCTAGTCTGACAGCCTCGCGATTTCCTGGTTTACGTATCCAAGGAGCGTCCTGTGACAAACCCACTGAGGGAAGCGCCGTGAGGCAGAGACAGCGGGGTCCCCTGTCCCTGCTGGCGCTTCGCTTCGGAAGCCTCTCCGACCCCGGGGCGAGCACCAAGCCCACGCGCGGCCCCTGCTGCTGACAGCGGCGCCCCCCTGCTGCACCCGCCGTGTCCAGCACGGGCGCTGACCAGCGAGCGGCCGGCCGCGGCGCCTGTGTGGCTGCGGGGACACCGCGGGAGCGCCTCCGGCGTGCAGCAGCACTCACTTTAGTTATGGGAGAAAAACGCTCAAAAAGGACCGTTGGCCGGTGTAGACCGCCGAGTGGACCCGAAGGCCCAGGGTGGGTCGTCCGCCCCGCGACCCGACCCCTCCCGCGCCTGCGCTCCTCGGAGGCGGCGCGTTTCCCGCTGCTGCGCGGACCCGGAGGAAAGCAGGGATTTCCCGGCGCCCAGTGTACTGTGCCCAGGGCTTTCGCCGGGTGCGTTGTTACAGACCGGTTTTAATTTGGGTATAGTTCATCTTTGCAGCCATTTGTGCTGAATATTTTATTTGTGGAAATATTTTAATACCTGTTCCGTTCCTTTTGTATTGTAAACAATTAGAACATTTTAATTTCTTCTTGAGTCAACTTCAGAACATTTAAGCATTTGAGAGTGTTTTTATTTTGTTCAAGCCCACTACTTGCTGGCACTGTCTTGAGAGACTGCATACTTCATCTTTAAAAAGTTCTACGACACTTACAGTGAGGTTTGCTTCCTTTCTGACTGCCTTTTCCCTGCCGGTCAGTCCTCCCAGAGGTCCCTGAATTCTCTCCGATTTTTCCATGCCAATTTCTTTGAAATGTTAAGTGTGTCTTCACTTTTTATGTCATAAACATTCTCAGTCATGTTACTTTCTCCATCTGATACTCTCTGTGATGTTCCAATGTCTATGCGGTAAATTTTGGGATTAAATATGGACGAGAAGGTCCGCATCTTTTCTGTGGGGGCTGGGAGTGTCCCCAGCCGTGGCCTCGGCTCGGTTCTGTAAGTTCTGTGGGCCGTGGGCTTGGTCCCCAGCGCCTCAGAAAACACGGTGGAGAAACGTTGGCATTTTACTTCAGGTCTGAGCTTTTCCTTCCTTATTGTTTATGCTTTACTGGTACATGTTCGCAGTATACAACAATCACAGCTGTCTTGGACCGGTACACACATCACAGCCCCGTAATTTCCCTCCCCTCCCCCCCTCCCATCCTCTCTGGGCCGCCCATCACCCTCCCCATCCCCACCGAGTCAACTTCCCTGTTTCTTGTTGTGTCCCTTTTATCCTGCTCTTAAACTATTTATTTTGAGGGTTTCTCATATTAGAGGATTACGTGATTTTTACCATTCTGTGTCTGGTTTATTTTATTTACGTGTAGAAGAATTAATCTATGCCCAGATCTCTCAGCTTGTACATCTTTATTTTTGTAATTACAATTTCAACACATGGTGAATTAGCAACAAATATTTTTCAACAGCAAACACAGAATAGTGAACACTGTTCTATGGTTTCTAAATAGATTTATTTTGGTATGAGAGTGTTAATTGCATAGAAGGAGAATTTAGAATTTGTCAAGACTTGCTTTCTGACATGGCTCATAAATTTGAAGTATGCTTTGTGTGTATTAGGAAATAAGATATGGCATTCGAAAAACATCACTTAATTTGCTCTTTTAAGTACTGAGTCTTTTTTATTTTATCTGAGGTCATTGCTCCTGATTTATTACTGAAAATATTTTGCAGAATGTTGTCACTGTAGTGAGTTTTCCTGATAGTTTTATAAATTTGATTTATATATTTCAGTTTATAGCTTATAGATGAGGTAATGTTAAATTTTCTATATTTTGCCTGAAAATTCAGGTTTCAATATTATATGAGGTCAATCAAAACTAGGAAGTACTTGTGTCTTAAAACTTTTGTTCACACATTAATATTAATATTACTTATATTTTTGTCTTTGATGTTTGCTTAGCATACCATTTTCAAAATGAGTATATTGTCTACTTTGTCATACTTGATATGTTTATATAAGCATGTATATTATATGGGCATTTATAAGTATTCATACATTATAGATCATGTATATATCTCAGATGATGTACACATTTATGTTTACACATAAGCAGCATGTAGATAAATGCATTTCTTTTTAAAATCAGGTATGGAAATCACCATTTTTGCATGAAAGATTAACATATTAAGTTATTGATTATAGTATATCAGAACTTATTTGTGTCATCTTATTTTGGTTTTCAGTAGTAATATATTATCTTTATTTACTTTTTCTTTTTGGTTATCTTGTTTTGTGATGGAATTTTCTGCCATATAACATTTTACTGTTTTTCAGTGTGCTGAAAGAAAGCCACTTTCATGTTTACAGTGACTGTTAGACATCGGATGTGTTAGTAAATAGTACCCAGCAGTGCTGAGGGTGGACTGAAAGCGCTTTCAGGCTGGGTGTGGCGGCCCGTCACTCAGGAGGCTGAGCTGCAGGACCTTTAGGTCAGGTCAGCTCAGGCAAGGGAAGGGCACCTCCCAACGCAAGCACAAGGTGAATAAAGCTCCCAACTGTGACCGCACAAGATGCCGCATCCCTCATCTGGAAGAACAAAAATACAGGAAAGTGTGTAAAATGCTTTGTCTGATGTCCGGCAATGAATACCAGGAATCCCCTCAGGAGCGGGACCCTTGGCATCAGGCATCGCTGAGGTGGATGTCTGATTCTCCCACTTCCTGCCTGATGAGAATTTCCAGCATGGCTCGGGGCTGTAAACCGAGGCAGGGGTCCTCTGGCTCCTGGATGAGGACAGTAAGCTGAGTGGGCAGCGCCAGGCGCTTGGGTTCCTGTCAGAGGAGCAGGGCAGGAAGAGCTGCATGGGGAGGAGCCGGCTCAGCTGGCTGATTCCTGAGGAGCACAGGAGGGGACCTGCCGGGGCTGCAGAGAGAAAGGAGAGGGAGGGAGGTGACAGGGTGCTCGCGGGGTCACAGCGGTGCCCAGGGTGCGGGTCGGAGGACAGCTGGGCTCAGAGGGCCCTGGGGCAGTGCACGGGAATAATCAGCCTTAGAACACTGAGCAACACACACACACACACACACACACACACACACACACACACACACACACTTTAAAGGTAGGAACCAAGAGAATCCATTTCCAAGAAATCCAGGTCCCAGAACAAAGCTCAATGGTATATAAAGGAATACAGTAAAATGCAGAACCAAAGAATGAAATTCAAAATGTCGTTATTCTAATTAACTTACCAGGCCTGATCAGAGGTTGAAAACACACAACCCGAAGTCATAAAATAATCACCCAATACAAAACAACTTAGAATTGATGTGTCTATTAGAATTAGTAGAAAATCCACTAAAACAACTTATATTAGTGCAGTGTGTTTGAATTTTTTCAGCGTTACCAATTGTGCATCAATTTTACTGCTTTAAAAGCCTTGAAACATTTCATTTTTTGTGAATGCGCTGGAATTTGTTTCTTCAGATGATTATCTGTGGATATTTTGTTTCTAGGCTCTTTTCTTTTATGAAGAGTGCTTGGCGTATAATACTCCATTTCCATCTTGGCGTAGTTACACAAGTATAATCATAGGGTATGTGTGGTTCATGGGACAGTTTTATGGACAGATGAGATACGTAGCATTTATCCACATACAATGCAAGGCTCGGGGTTTTTATTCTGTTCTCACAGCTCCACGAAGCTCCCGCGGGCTCCTCTCCCAGCGCCCCCGCCTGTGCACAGGTAAACTCTCAGCTCCCCCAGGCGCCCCGCTATTTAGTCTCACACTTCCCGTATTGTGGATTCACTACTGTGAGATTTTACATCCCTGTGTGAGACAGCACGGGAATAGTCACACACGGTTCCTTTGTATTGCTGAGCAACCCACTGCGTGGATCCTGTGTCTGGACAGGCAAGCTTCCCTCAGTATCTGTGGCGATTGCACCTCCCTTCTGAGAGGGTGAATAATGCTGACGTGAACATGTGTGCACAAGGTTTGCACAGGCGCATTTTCAGTCAGGTTAGGTGCATATCTAGGAATAAAACAGCCAGTTTGCTTGGCCACTTCTCACGGAATTGTTTGAGGAGCAGAGAAGCTCTTCTTCAGCCAGCACGCTGTCCACACTCCCTCTCAGGAGTGTTTTCCACACGGCCAGCACGTCTTCAGCACCGCTGTCTCCTCATGCTTACGGCTCTCATCAGTGTGAAGTGGCATTTTACCGTGAGTGTGTGCTTCCCCGTGACTGCTGGTGTCAGGTGTCTTACCACATGCTGCTGTTCACTGCGGTCCCCCTTGGGCACATGTTCTGCAGTGGGCTCAGTGTTTCCAAGGTTTTCAGTTTTTAAATTTTATGTGGAAATAAAACAAACTTCATAGCACAGCAATCATAATTATCAAGAATAGTTAATACACTGTGTATCATTACCTTCAAATTAGAGTATAAGACAAAGACAGAAAGATTCTCCCTTTAAAAATAATGAACAGGTAATAGCACAAAAATTTCTTGAACTAAGAACTAAGAGAAACTAGTAGTATAAAGGAAATGAATTAGTGTGTGTATAAATGTTTTGAAACAGTGGAGTGGGTAACTTAAGAAATTATTTCTCTACTTCCTACTTACCTACATTCTATTTTGCTCTATCTGTCTATCTCTATCTATCTCTATATCTATCTATCATCTATCTATCTATCTATCTATCTATCTATCTATCTATCTATATCTATCTATATCTCCACATTTAAGAGAAACCGTGGACTATTTAAGCTTGTAGGTATGACTTAGTTCTCTTAATGTTATGTTGTCAAGTTGCATCCACTTACCTATGAATGCTTTAAGTTTGTCTTATTTTATGGCAAAGTAGTATTGCACTGTGTAGAAATATCACATTTTCCTTATCTTTTCAACTGTTGATGTGGATGGGCATACACAGTGTTTCCATATATCTCACTATGTACTAAACTAAAATAAAAATGGGTCAAAGATCTAAATATTAGAACAGAAATACTTAAATTACTGGAAGACAAAATAAGTACAATTCTTGAAGTTACAGGTGTAGGCAAGGACTTTCTGAATAGAGCATCAGTGGAAAAAGAAATAATACTGAGAATCAACAAATGGGATGTCACGTTAAAAAGATTCTGCACAGCAAAGGAAACAACCAACAGAGTGCAGAGAAAACCTACAGAATGGTATAAAATTTTTGCAAGCTATTCCTTCAACAGAAGACTAATGTCCAAAACATACAAAGATCGCAAAAAAAAAAAAAAAAAGAATTATACTCCTCAAAATAAAAGACCCAAACAAAAAATGGGAAACTGAAATGGGTAGACACATCTCAGAAGAAGAACAAATGGTCAATAAATACATGAAGAGATGCTCCACATTTTGGCCATCAGACAAATGGAAATTAAAACTAGACTGAGAGATCACCCAGAAAGAACGGCTACCGTGAAAAAAGTGAGTAATAATAAATGCTGGTAGGGCTGTGGGGAAAAAGGAACTGTTCTCCAACCACTGAGGTAATCAGTCTGGAGAGTCCTCAAAAAACTAAAAATGGAATTCTGTTTGACCCAGCTGTTCCCCTGCTAGGTATCTTCCTGAAAGAGTTAGAAGCATCACACCATGGTGACACATGTACACCCATGTTTATAGCAGCACTGTTTACAATAGCCAGATTTTGGGATTTGCTCATCTTTAATTGTTATCTTCTTCTGTAGTTGAGATTTATCCATATTATTGTAATATTATACTTTCTTTCTCTTATACATATGCACAGTGATACCTTGGTTGTTGAATGGCTCCCAGATTGAACTTCGCAGTACTCAAAAAGTAAAATTAAAAAAAGAAATCTGCTTAGCGTTTGCTGCATTGCTTGATGGTTGAACTAAAAATCCATCTTGACAAAGCTTCTATGGACCAAGAATGGGTCACGCATTGTGTCTCCCTTCAGATCCAAGGGGGCGATGCTTTCGTCTAACCGTCGCTCAGACACAGACAAATATTTAGTGAGAAAAGGTGAAGAAAGAGTAAGAGGAGAGACCCCCACGAGTGCACCGCCAGCAGTCCTCACGGAGGGAGAGTCCCCCCCAATAACATTTCTCCTCCTCTTCCTCCAATTCCTCTCAGCTTCCAGCGCGCCAGGAAGCCTCCGAGTCAAGGCGAGCACCTGTGCGAAGATTTTTAAAAGATCTCCTTACACTATTTTGTTTTGATAATTAATGTATCGGACTTATTGTGTTGTATGTTTCAAGGGGTGTTTCCACAACCTTGGCTGTTAACTTTGTGCTAAAGTCCTGGATGAATTTATAAGCATAATGTTTGGGCCTCAGAACCAAATGTTTTGTTTTCCATTATTTCTTATGGTCGGGATATGTGCAATTTTCAAACTTCTGGATGTTTAAACACAAGTGTGGAATAAATTGAGTTGGACAACTGAGGTGTCACTGCACAGGGACTGCTGCTTCCCTTTTTGATGCTTTTTGTTATTAGGGTAAAAATAGCTCTAACAGTACACCCCAGCCATGCTGAAAGGTGTGGAACAGTCACGACTCCGACTTGCTGACAGCTCCGGCTCTTAGGAATAATCCTGTAAATCTCTGCGGTTCTACCTGGAATTCTTCCGGGTGAGTGAGCAGGCACGGGATTGCCGGCCTGTGTAGCAGTCTCAGCTGTGGTTTACTGAGAAAGCTGTGCACCGTTTTCCACAGGCTGGGTCACTGTACAGCCAGGATCAGGAGTGCGGAGTCCCTGGGTCCTCACCAGCGTCCGTTCTGCTCTCTGCCTAGCGGCCCTTCTCTCTTGCCAGCGCGAGGTGAGCGCTCGTGGTGGGTAAGATTTGTTTCTTTTGATTAGAAGAGCGGTCAAGCAGCTTCATTCGCATATGAACCATTTGTTCCTCTTCTCTGGATCTGTTTAAATCGATCTGGTTTTTCGTAGACCTTGTTGAGTTATAGAAGTCACTGGTATGTTTTGAATATCAATTACATATTGGATTCATAATTTTAAATTATTGCTTTCTATTCCAGATTGTTCTTTAAATCAGTTGGGTTTTTTTAAATAGAGATTTTTTAGACCGAGGCATTTTTTTCCCCTACTTTTTGCTTTCTGCACACTTGGTGTCGTATTAGAGAAATTATTGCCAAATCCAAAGTCCTGAAGTTTTCACCCTGTATTTTCCTCTAGTAGTTTCCAGTCTTACCTCTAGGTGTTTTGTCCCTTTTGAGTTCATGTGCAGCTATTTTGTGGGCGTCCGAATAGCTCCTCTGCACGTGGGTATCCAGGCTTCCCACCACCATTCACTGAGAAGGCTTCATTTTCCAGCCGTGCAGACCCACAGCCTGGCTGAAAAGCATTTCGCTGCATCAAAGGTTTTGTTCTTGGCTTGGTACATGTTCCTTTGGTCTGCATGTGTGCTCCTCTTAACTACTGCTATTTGTTGTATGCTTTGGAATAAGAATGTAAGGCTTCTGATTTTGTATTTTGAAGACTAATTTGGCTACTTAAGATCAGTTGAGATTCCACACAGGTTTTACAGTAGATTTCTATTTGACAAAAAGCAACAATAACAAGAAAAAACTATTGTAATTTTGAGTGATGGTGTTGAATCTGTAGGTCAGTTTGGATACAATTAATGTTTCAGTAACATTTAGACTTTTAATACAGAAGCATGATATTTATTCCCACTTATTTGTATTTTTAAATTTATTTTAAAATTTATTACTAAGAGCATTAATATTTCACTCACTGGTTAGATTAGGTAACCTTTGATGCTATAGTAAACAGGATTATTATCCTAATTTCCTTTTCTAGTTGGTCATTGTTGGTTTAGAGGAGTATAAGAGACTTTTAAGTGTTGATTTTGCATCCTGCAACTTTGCTAAGTTAATTTGCTATTTAAAACATGTTTGTGATACTTTTTAGGATTTTTTAAATATAAAAATTATGTCAACTAAAAATAGATGTGTTATAGATTAAAAACTGGTGGTCAACTTAATGCCAGCAGAATTAAATCAGCAGGGTGCTGAGTGTAGATGGCCCACCTGAGGAAAGTTGCCAGCATAAATAGAGACATTGAGAAGGAGAAGGGAGGCGTGGAGGTGTTGAGGCATTATGGCATTGTGGGTTCTCCTACATGTTGATGTTTGAGCCATTGGTTCTCCTGGAGAAGCTCTGGATCTCATATCGAGCATTGATTCCTCGCTCCAGAGGGCAAGCTGTATGCTGCTTAATCTCCAGGATGAACTCGTCACACTGGTTTCCTGGCATTTACTCCACTGAGCTTATCTTCAGAGGAGCTCAGGGCTTCCATGTCGCTGAAGATGGCTGTGGTGCTTTTCAGGACAGCCCTGGTGTTTGTTGTGAGTGTGACTTCTTGGCTCCAGCATAGAACCCTCGACCTACCAGCACAGCTCCTTCACCCTGCTGGCATAGACTTCCTAGCTTCCACTACTGACCTTTGGGCCTTCCCAGCAAGGTTCTGTAAAAGAGACTGGTGTGAGTCCTTCTCGTGGGCTCTACACCTTCAGTTGGACTTGTGGGAGGCATTGTCATGAGCTCTGGGTCTTCATCTGGACTCATGCAGGACATTGCTGTGGGATTCAGGCCCTTGGTTGAATATTCTATGTTTTTGTTGTGCACAGATTTCCTGCAGTTTCTTGTGTTAACTCTGGGTGACCATCATAAAATAATATTATAAATTCTATGTCCTGATTTTAACTGTTCTCCTCACAACCCCTGACTACAACAAGATGTAATTTTAATTACTTTAAATCTGAATGCCTTTACTTTTTATTTTAAAATAAAAAAAAGATTTAAAATGATACAGAATTTCAAAACAAGATAATAGAAGTTTAACAATGATTAATTTATTGCATATTGTTATGTTCAAAATAGTTGCTCAGATTACTAGATATAGACATGAAAATTTGATCAATGTAAGCACAAACTTCTTTTCAGTGAACTAATAGAGATTTGTAGTATACCACACACTAAACTAAAATCAAAATGGATCAAAGATCTAAAAAATAGAAACACTAAATATACAGGAAAACAAAGTAGTAGATGCCTTTATTTTTATTAAATTGAAGGTAAAACTTTAATGATACATTTGTGGTAAATTAAAAATTTCCTGGAATTTATCTGGTTTACAAATTTTGATACAGTATTTCTTTATACCTTCATATTTTTATCTATCAGACTTTTTAAAATCAATAAATCATTTTCATTCATAAATTCTGTGTTTGTAAACTTTTATACCAGCCATGGTTTATTCACAAACCAAGCTCAAAATTTTATACTCACAGTACTTTAATTATTGCTCAGAAAATACATAGAATAAATAGTAAGTAGGTATGTAGGTGCATGCCTATAATCTCAGCACTCTGGGAGGCTGGGGCGGGAGAATAAACACTTGAGCCCAGCCTGGGCAACCTAGTGAGCAAGATTTTGTCTCATGATAAAAAAAAATGGCTGGGGATGTAGCTCAGGGTCAGTTCTGCACCACAAGAAAAAAAAAACAATAAAAACTGAGATTGAAAACAAAGAAGCAGGGGAACATGAACAGCTGTAGTTGTCCCATGTGTGCATTACTAGCCAGGACTGCAGCATAGTGAAAATGGCCACACGCTTAAAATTGTTATATGGATTTAATTCAATTCCAACCAAAATGCCATTAGCATATGTCACAAAATTAGAGAAAAGAACCCTAAAATTTATTTGGAGATAGAAGAGACATGGAATAGCAATAACAATTTTGAGCAACAAAGGCAAGCCAGGTGGTATCACAATCCCTGACTTAAAACTATACTCTGAAGCTACTGTAATAAAAACAGCATGGTACTGGATGAAAAATAGACATGAGATCAACAGACCGGATTAGAAGATGCAGACACAACTGTAAATGTGCTCAGCCAACTTATCTTAGACAAAGAACTCAAAGACCTTCACTGAAAGAAACACCAACTCCTTAATAAATGGTGCTGGAAAAACTGGTTTTGCACACACCAAAAGGTTAAAATAAAGCCATATCTTTCACACTGCATTAAACTGAAATGGAATGATCTAAGTATTAAAACAGAAACACTGAATGTGTTGGAAAAGAGAATAGGTATGACTCCTGAAGACAAGGTATAGGCAAAGACTTGAGGAATAAAGCACCAATTGCATGGGAAATAATATGAGGAACCAACAATTGTGATGTCATCTTATTAAAAAAATTTTACACAGCAAAACAAACCAATACAGTGAAGAGACAACTCATAAAGTGGGAAAACTTTTTGCCAGTTATTCCTCAAAGTACTGATATCTAGAATATATAAAGAACTAAAAAAAACTATCTTTTTTTTGTGGCACTGGGGATCAAACTCACAACCTTGTGCTTGTTGGGCGGGTACTTATTGCCACTAAGCTAAGTCCCTGGCCCTAACAGCTGTGTCTTTAATCACATCTCTTTAAACAGATGCACACTGCAGACCAGGTCATCACATGACTTGTTAGGCTCACCTGTTACTGAGACGGTCCAGTGTTTGCTAAGCCAGTATCCGAAGGGGTACTAACAAATCTAACAACCGGACAATGAGAGTCTGTTGTTTTCATCAGGAGTGTAACTGAGGAGTTCTTGGTGCCATTTATTGATTGATTTCCATACTTATGAAGGTGTGATTGACATAATTCACAGGTGAACTGCACAGCATGATTGCATGCCCCCTGAGACAAGCTAGGACATTTTGCATTGTGTTCCCGAAACACCCCAATTGCATTGCCAAGACTGGCCACGTTACAGGGAGGCTACGAAAAGACCAGAACGGGCAGGCACAGGTGACCGTTACCTGCGGATTGGAAAACCATCCCTATGCATAAAAGAGCCTTGCTGTCCCCGGGCTGGGTCAGCTGTTTCCTGCAATGCTGGTCATGCAATGGGACAAATGGACCAAAGCTGCTGATGTCACCGCTGAGTAGTTCACTCTTACAGCCCCTGCTGTGGAACAGGATGGGGAGCAGGGCGCTGGGGGTGTCGTAGTTCACCTAGCACTGCTGGACACCTGAGGTTCACTCTGGCAAGGTCCCTGTCCAGCCCACTGCCACTGGACCTGCTGGTGATTTCCTGCTCAGCTGCTGCCCTGAGACTTACTAGCAATTAACCAGTCCAGCCTAGGGCCACAGGACACCATCTGTTTCTGGAAAGTGTCAGTTAGTACTCTACTTTCCTGTTGTTCCTTTCATAAATCTTATCTCCCCAAGTACCTCCAGGTATTTTCTTTAGTCACTCAGCAACCCACCGCACTGCCCAGCACATAATCGCTTCAATATATGGTATCTAAATGAGTTTATAGAAGCATAAACTTCTATAGTTTCATTTTCAAGGGCTGGCATGGAGGCTCAAATTGGGAGTTGTGATACAAAAATAACTCATATATAAGGTGACGGACATTACTGAGCGTGTGTACCTCTCATCTCTTCACTTCTGATCTTACGTGAATAGATTTCAGTCTTTCCTCACCACCTTTGATGTCAGGTGTGGGCATTTTAAGTGCACTTTTTGTTATGTTGAAGTAGTTTCCTTGCATCTCCACTTTGCTAATTGTTTTCATCAAGAAAGAATGCTGTTTGTCAAGTGTTTCCCAACCATGTAACCCTAATGCTAACCCTAAGGCTTTGTTAATTGATTGCATTACACTGATTGGTCTTCAGTAATTGAATCATCTTTACAGTTCATGACATATTCCCCCTACTAACAGATACATTTCTAAATGTGCTGTAAAATTCAATGTGCTAGCTTTTTGTTTACAATTTTTGTATTAATAGCCACTGAGATTAATGCTCTATGGTTTTCTTTCATGTCTTTGTCTAGTTGTGGTTTTGGGGTGAGGATTGGCCACGTAGCATGTGTTGGGAATGGTGTCCCCTCTTTGACTCTTCAGGAGGGTGTGTGAAATCTTATTGATGATTCCTGAAGCCTTTGGTAGAATTCTGTAAAGCAGCTATGTGTTCCTTATTCAAATCTTTCAAAAAGGAGGTTTTCCAACTAAATTTGTCCTTCTAAAAACCTAATCTACTGATGTATCGTTTTCTTGTTATTTGATGAGTTGGTAGCCCGTAAACAGAATTCCCCAACTGAAGAATTGGAAGTTCTGCCTGTGTATGCAACAAGCCAGCTCCTACCTCTAGTCACATAATTAAGCACTCCCTAGTCTCCCCTTTGTTCTTTCTTGGCGTGTTCCTCCTGGCGGCCATGCATTTGCTTAGTCACAGAACTGCATTTGCATCCTGGTCTCTGGGTCCCGGGGTCCCCCAAGAGCTGCACGCATGGCCTGTGAGATTTTCCTCACCAAACTCACTGGGATCACTCAGGAAGAGGCGCTCAGGAGGCGGCTTCTGAAGTTGAGCTCCAAGAGATTATCAGTCAGCTCGTTAGTTTAACAAGTCCCATGACAATTGCAATATTTGATTTACAAATGTTTTCCCTAGATGCAAAGCACTCTCTCATTATTTGACTAATTATTTCCTCTTTGTATTCTTCATCATTGTCAGGCCGCTCTTCAGTGAGGGCTTTAATTATGCCCGGGGTTAAGGGAGGTAGGCGCTGAATGTAGTCCTCTCTGTGTTCGTGGGTCTGGAATGAGGCAGTAATATCAGGATGTGTCTGGAATGAGGCAGTAATATCAGGATGTGTCTGGAATGAGGCAGTAATATCAGGATGTGTCTACAAGGCCCATGAGAAGAAAACAGGCACAGTTGGGGTTGTTTGGAAATCTGAAATTCACTTTCACTTGCTCAGGTAGTGAACGCACAGCAACTAGAGTGTGGAAGTGTCCATGCTGGGATTGACCAGTGCTCTGAGCTCGTCAGGTGCTGACCTGAGTGGGTCGCGGCAGGGAGGGAGTACCAGAAACACGGTCAGCTGGAAGGGTCACGATGGCATCATGGCTACAGAAGTGTGGGTCAGGTCTAAGAAAAATTAGAAGATAATGGGTCTTTCAATAATGGTTTCAGCACTGATAGAAGCACCTAAATTGATCAATGAAGTTATGTTTATTAAGCTTATCTTCAGGGTTTTTTTTGAGACAGGGTCTTGTTATGCAGTTCAAGCTGGCCTTGAGCTCACTTAGTAGCCCAGGCTGGTTTCGAACTTGCAACAATCCTCCTGCCTCAACCTCCCAAGTGCTGGGATTACAGGAGTGTGCCACCATGCCTGGCCTTTTATCTTCAGTTTTAATCACTAAAATTTTGTTGTACTAGACACAAACACCATATATCTACATTTTTCCTGATTTTTTAATTGTGTGCATTTTGAGAGAAAGTTGAAGATTCAATTTTATTAGGTACAAATTATTTCAGGGTTCCAACTTATCATTTCACAGGATGTGTTTACAGTGAGAGTTCAGGTTCATGGTTTAACTTGTAAAAGTGTTTATTTTAAAAAAAGGAAGTCATTTTAAAGCTAACTCACTGTGTGTATCTGATGGTTTAATACGATATTAGAGAGGCACACAGGTGCCAAGCTGGTGGACCCAGTGAAGCAGACTGATGCATCTCTCAGCTCACCTGCTTACTGTGATGAGAAGGTCAGAATCGGGGTAAAGTGCTTAGCTAATACTGGCAATGCCCTGGGTTCAGCTGCCGCATCTCCCAAACCTCCTAAAAGGGGAAAAACTGATATCTTCTTGTCTAACAAAAACACTGTCTACAAGTCTATTAATATGCCTTAAATAATTAATACATTACACTAGTTTAGTCTTCTGTGTACCTTAGCTCTCCAGACCTAGCTGTCCTGCACATCTGCTATTTTATGTCTCTTCACCTGCATCTCCTCATTTCTTCTCCCCTCTCCTACTGTGGCATCAGAGTCACGGTTCCTATCATGGGGACACAGCTCCTGACACCCACAGCTTATGGGAGGACAGTTTGGTTTAAGCTCACAGTTTCAGCCAGTTCATTGCAGTGTCAGCCAGGTCTGAGGCAGAAGTGGCTCTGGGGAGGGTCCTGGTGGAGGACAGCTGCTCACATTACGGTGGCTGGAGAGCAGGGGAGAAGGAAAGAGCTGGGCGGGGGGAGATGAACCCTCTCCGGTCATGCCCTGGTGGTCTGCCTGCCTCTTCCTGCCAGACCCAGCCGCCCGCTCAGCTCAGCTCTGAATGTTTCACTGGAGGAGGTTAGCACCCCACAATCTGATCCGTCTGAACACAGGAGACTTTCAGGGGACTTTCCATATCTAATCCACACACGGCGACCACTCTTCTGTTCTTAACCTCCTTTTACCCTCAGATTTTTGTAACAATAATCCACATGTAACTGAGGTCGTGCACTATCTTTCTCTCAGTGTGTGATTTATTTCACTCAGCATAATGTCTGTGGCTGATCCATGATGCAGATAAACGGCAGGACCTCCTGATTCTGTGTCTCCTGTTCTTTGCCTCTCTTCTTGCTCATTCGGTTAAAAACACACAGGCCGTCAGATGCTCCGTCACATGTATTCTTGTGCGATCATCTGTGCGGTCATCCCTGGGATCTCAGCAAGATGATCTCATGCAGGTGAGAGTGGAGGGGTGGTCACCCAGGTCAGGAGTGGGGGTGTAGACAGTTGGTGAACGAGTGCTGCATTGTAATAACATGTAAGTGAGAAATTATGGTGCAATAAGTGAAGTGAGGGACCAAAGAAAATGATGAAGCCCTGTATGCTTCATAGCAGTAGAATAAAATATTTGAATATTTTTCCCTAAACATGATTTTTGTGGAGACCTAAAAATGGCCAGTGGGTACAGGAAAAATACAGAACATTTCTAAACATCAGGGCATTGAAAATTGAAACCACATGGAACTATCACCTCAGTCCTGCAAGAATCTTATCAAAAGACAGAAGACAGCAGGTGCTGATGAGGGCGCAGAGAGAGGGGTATGGAGCAGTGCAAACTTCGTGGAAAACAGGATTGAGGTTGCTCAGAAAGTTAACAACGGAACTGTCTTTTGATCTGACCACTCCACAACATGTATGCATCTGGGAAAAAGTTACCTGTCTGTGAAAAACACCTGTGCTTCCAAGTTTACTGCTAAATGAATCCACAGTAGCCCAAAGTGAAGACCGCAGAGTGTCCACTGACGGATGAAGGCAGACACGGGGCACACACAGCGGAGCCCTGTGTGTCTGTGAGGAGTGGACACCAGCATCCCCGCTGACTAGGACAGAGCTGGAGCAAACATGAACTGAGACATGAGAAAGTGTGGTTCGTGTGTCTGCTGGTCCTGGGAGGAGGCCGTGAATTCTTACCTGACATTTCCAACATCCCCTAAATGGTTGGCAGAGAAACATTTTGATTTTCATAAGTTGGACAGGTTTATATGTTTTTATCTCTTTAATCTTGAGGTAAAGTGTTTTGGGATAAAGGGAAAAGTAAATTTTAAAAAGTGGTTTTAATAATTGCGTATGAGAGGAGTTTCCAAAGATGGCGGACCTGTAGGTAGCAGGAGAGAGATCCTCTCTGAGAGAGACAGCTTAAATGCCAGAATTTAACACCCTGGAGAGACCCAAACAGAGAGAGATGGACTCTCTCAAACCAGGAAGAAGCTAAAGTTAATAAAACTGCTCAAATATGAGGTCCCGGGGCTACCATTAGTGAAGCTAAGATCAGCAAGCATGGTGCCCTCCTCGAGCTGCCTGAATTCCTTCCCAAGAGCAACCTGACTGACCGAACTGCACCGATGTGACTGGCTTGAGTGGCTGGAGGGTGGAGCTGAACAGCCCTGCGTGCGGCTCACCCGGCCCCGGCCCTGCACATGATCCACCCAGAGGCACTGTGAATTCACGCCGCAGCCACGCTGAAGTCTGAGGTCGGGGAGCCCAGCAGTTCTCAGGGACTGGCATCAACATGTGGTGAGTGACAGGAATAAGACCTTCCCATGGGAAAGGGGAAACCGACTGGAAGACATGTTGGATTTGGGCAGGACAGCCTTAATTCCATAAGGAAGTGGCTTCAGTTGGTTGCTCCCCTCACCGAGCTTATTGGTGGAATATGCTTGGATTGGGCCATGCCCCTGGCCAGGACCCAGTGGGTTGCTACAAACTAATTCCCTGAGCATAGCCACACACTGACACAGTGAAGACCTGAAAAGGTTGACTGGCCTGGAGGAGAGGAGCCAGTGCACACTGCCCATGCTTGAACTTCACTCTCTGATAGTGGCCGACAGAGGGCAGAAGCCCCTAGCCTGCGTGCTCCAGAGGAGCCTTAACCAACAAGAAAAGGGGCTGGGAATTACACTGTACACTTGTATGGAAGGAACCAAAAACATGACGAGAGGGAGAAATAAGAAAAAAACCCAAGCCTCCAACTCTGAGAACATTGATCCAGGAGAGGTAAACACAAAAGAGATTGAGGGCAGCAAACATGCAAAATCAAACCCAGTGTTACTGGACATAAAGAGATATCTTCAGGACCTCATAAGTGGGATCAAAACTGAAATATTAATTCAAATTAAACAAGAGAAAGGTAGATTAATGAAAGAAAGTTTGGGCACCTCTCAAGAAGACACAGACGAAGAATGGAGGAACACAAAAGGAGAGAAATGTTTAATGAAGAATACAAAAAAAATCCCAGAACTCATGAAGCAGATTCAAAGAGATTATCAGGAAACTAAAGACTCCCTAGAAAGCTGACAAAACCACTTGAAAGAAACCAAGGATAGACTATCAAAAATTGAACACAGGCTTGCAATGTGTGATCATGAAAGGGAAGATCTCTTAAAAATAACAAGGGAGCAGTCAGTAACTATACAAAGTCTAGAAGATGACAAGAGGATCTATAACTTAAGAATAAAGCATGTGAATGAAGAAGCAGGAGTCAAAACAGAGGAATTGCAAAGGCTATTCACAGAAATTATTAAGGAAAATTTCCCAAGCATAGAAAAAGGAAATGATATGCAGATGTATGAAGCACACAGAACTCCAGCCACCTACAACCAAAACAGAGCTACACCTAGACACATAATAATTAGGATCCCAGAAATTCAATATAAGAACAGAATATTAAAAGCCATCAGAGAAAAGAAACAGATCACCTATAAAGGAAAACCCATCAAAATCACGGCAGACTTTTTGACACAGACCATCAGGTCAAGAAGAGCTTGGAGTGAAGTAATTAAAGCCCTGAAGGAGAACAACCTCCAGCCCAGATTGATGTATCCTGCAAAACTCTCTCTGGAAATTAATGGAGAAACAAGATGCTTCCATGACAAAGAGGAACTGGGAGAATTTGTGACTACCAATCCAACCCTACAAAAAGTACTGAAGGACATTTTAGAGAGAGAGAGAGAGAGAACAAGAATACGAGCATTTCAGGAACAGTGGCAGAGAGCTCACAGTGAATGGGGCAGACAGTAGAGTGGAACAGAAAAATAGACAACCAATGGCAGAAAAACAGAATAGCAGAAATAAGGCAGAGAAGATTGGCTGTAATCTCTAGTACAATTGCCTTGAAATATTAACAGAGAGAAACACAGGCAGAGTAGATGAGGAGATAGGATCCATTGAGATGCTCTATATAGGGAGGCAGTGGGACCCAAAAGAAGCAGTGCACCATATGGGAGTGAAAGGGGAGGAATTGTCTAAAAAAGGAAGGCAGAGGATACTGTTAATTGGGTAACAAGATTTAAAATTTACATTATTCTCATCACTCTGCTTGGATGGATTACGTGCTGTTCCAGTATGTCTACTTATGCTAGATTTGAGGACATGGTCAGATATCCCAAAAATAAGAGGACATATTACGGTAATCATCCCTAATTTCCTATCAACTTAATCTGAAGCCCTTTATAATTTATACTGTCTTATTATGACTGATCTTATTTGAATCTGGGTTGTTAGATTGCCACTTTATATTGACTGATTTTATTTAAATCTGTTATGATTGATAGCATCAAGTCTAAGAGTATAGGCAACTACACTGAAGACGACAAGATTCACTAAGATACCCACTCTGGTTTGATTATTACTTGCTTTTGAAGTCTTATAATGTCTCCAATGCTTTGTTTTTATTAATGTTGTTATATACTGCTGAGACATCATGGTAAGCATTGTAGATCACCTTGTATTGTGGTTATATATGACTTTTTTGCTTCATGCTTTTGTAGGAATTGTTTTGTTTTATCTTGCTTTGTTTTGTTTTTCCCTCTAATACAGAAAGGATAGATATACATTTAGAGACTCACGCATGTGTAGAGCTTATAAACAGTTTACAAGAGCTAACTATATAACACATGTTGAAATGAACAATTACTTTGAAGAAAAAGAGACACTACAGTACCCGGTGCTGATTCCATAATGTCATGATGTGTAATCCACCAAAATTATCATTCTTTGTTCAAAGTGATTTTAGCTTGTTTTGTTTTGTTTAAGTTCAACACACATGAAGGTATGGACAGCTGTTTTGAGGAGAATGAGAGACACTATGACAGCCATTCATGGCTTCCCTAATGTCTGGTCTTGAAGACCTAAAATGCCGTCCTCGTCCTGCTCAGATCAATTCTATACTATGTTGTTTCATGTGAATTCCCTGTATGTGACAATATGGACAACTATTTGGAAGAAAACAAGAGTCAATACTATAGAGAGTGAATATCTCCAATTGTCTAGTTTTGGAATTTATGTCCCTTACATTGCTTTCTTGTGATCCGCTTTGTTCTGTTTTGTTGTGTTTAATTTTACCCTTTTGATATAATTGAATATATATTTGAGTGGGTAAGATGGATGGCCATACTGCTGTATTTTTTGTCAGATCGTGGAGCAGAACTGTTAACAGTCTCACTGTTTGAATGTCTACATGTTTTAACTTCGTAATTTGAACAACTATTTCCAAGAAGTCAGTATGTAATTTGTCAAGTAACAATATCTTAGGTTTTTTTGTTGTTGTTCTTTTCCTTTCTTCCTTGGAATTCTGTATTTTTGCTACCCTTTATTCTGTTTTTTTCTTTCTTCTCTTTAAATAAAAAAATAATAATTGTGTATGAGTCTGTTATCTGCCAGCAATATTCTAGGGGCTAAAGAATTTATTATGCCTTGAAAATACCATCCCATTAAGATTTTTAAGTCTCTTCATTCCTCCTTTCATTTCTTCTTGTCTACTTTTTGTGAACTGTGATTTCATTTATCATTTATTTTCAGCTGAGTTCACTAAGTGCTATACTGTACTATTACCACCTTGTAATACCTGACATTATCTGCTCTACTTTTGAGCCATGAGTTTGTGACTATGGCAAAAGTATTAAAATTAATATTTGTAAAATACCTAAGAGCAGAAGAAAAATATAATAATTTCTCTAATCGAAACTCTCGATGAAAAAATTAAGCATTGTTACACACTGCATAATTCAAACTCCAAAGAATAATATTTGTTTAGATTTTATTAGTTTCATTATTTTTAAAGTTAGTACTTTAATCTAGTATTTCCCCTCTCAAGTCCAAAATGAATTTGGAATTAAAAATACTGTACACTGAAGAGCAATTTTGTTCTACATCCTGGCTTATATCCCGCAGTCCAGTGCTGAAAGCTCTCACTCTCCTGAGGAAGTCTGCCAGTCAAGCCGGCCACTGCAAGAGGAAAAGGCTCCTGTAGCCTTTCCAGTCAGCAAAGGTGATGGCGGGTTAATCCCTCACGTGCTGCCCTGTGCCTGCCTGCCTGCATCGATGCCCTCGGAGGTAAAAACAGGAGACCTGTGGAACGAGGTCATTTTACCTCTGCTGCTGTCTTCCCACGGCTTAAATATTAGCGGAGAAGGGCAATTTGTACATGCACTTTGTTCCACAGAGGAGCATAGTACTGCTTTATCTCAGTTGCTTTGCTTAATTGGTGTCATTTCACAGAGTAATTTGTACAACCTGCACTTCATGTTTTTATTGTTGCTAAAGAAACCTGGTACTAAACCCAAAGGCGGATGCGGTGCACCACGGAAGGAGCCGGGAGGGTGAGGGTCCAAGTCCACCTCAGCAGCCTGACTTAGAGGGGGCCAGAAGCCAAATGTCGCGCAGGAGGAAGTACACAGAGCGAACAGAAAATTATGTTGTGAATGGCCACATGAGGTAAGTTTTACCTTGTCAGGCAGGTTTAGCTAAGGGGTTTGTTATCAGGAGGCAGGGGACGGGGGGTGGAGTGGGGAGGGTAAAGTGTGTCCTAGGCTGGGCGGCCGGTCTGTCCTGGGTGGAAAGTCCTGGAGGCGCATTAGAGAAGCAGGGCAGACTTCGAGGTGAGAAGGCTCAGACTGCAGCTGGGGGGTCAGGTTGACCTGGGCCGGGCCATCCACGCAGAGCAAGCTGACGCAGCCGGCCACGGCCGACCGGTCAGCAGTTCAGCTGAGCGCGGGCAGGATGAGCGCACCTTGTCCCAGTACAGCAACAGGCCATTAATTGATTTTTAAATTTCTGCTGTACTGCGAGTCATTTCATGTCATGGATGAAACTGTAATCCTGGTTTCCAGCGTTTCACCATCATTCTGGGGCACCTGTTTCAGGTCGAACCCTTCTGCTGACACTGCAGTAAGGTGACGTGGGAAGTCGAAGCCCAAAGGCTGCTGTGGATGTCCCTGTACCTCACTCCCAACTTGTGCCTCGCGGGTGGCAGTGGTCAGTGATCCTAAACTCACTCTTTAACGTCAAAAACACCTTAACTTGTGTTTTCCTGTTAATGCTCATCATGCGTCAGGCTAAGGCGTTGTCTGGTTAGCCTGTTACCTTAGGGTCTACTTCCCTGCAAGCTCCCCTCGTTGCCCGCCCCAACCAGGAGCCCAGGGGTGGGTTAACTTGAGAGGGAAAAGCTTACAAGAGAAACTGTTCTTAAAATTTTGCTCTTTTCAAACTTCCTAGATCTGTGACTATTTCATGGCTTTGAAATTACTTTCTTAACTGCTGTACTCATGACAGCATACCTGACCAGGCAGCCTGATGTAGCACTGTACCAAGTTCCATGAACTGATGATTATTCATCTGCCCTTGGAGCCAGTGACCTCACCCTGCTGGCTGATCAGAACAGCCAGGCTCTTCTGTCTTGCCTTTGCACCTCCTTGGTACCTCCTGCTTGTGCAGGTTTTTAACCACCAGAGGTCAGGGCCTGATATTTTAGGAGTGATCCTGATCAGTGCTCATCAATGTAAATAAATCTGCCCCCAAATTCTCCGTGTTGTTTCAGTGATTCTGCTCTCCATTGCACATGGAGGCAGTCAGATAAATTCAGACTGCAAGCCATAAAGCAACTTAAAAAGGGTAAATTCTGGATTTAAGGATGGAAAATGTAATGCGCAAAGAATTCTGTTGCACCTGTAGTTAGATAATAAAGTGAGGAACGAATAGGAGGGAAATAAAAGAGTTTAAATTGTACACACACTTCAGTGCAATACACAGCATCAGGAACAATCCGATGTTACAGACGGTTGTCAGGGGTGGGAAAAAGAGGGTGGAACCAAAGCAGCGAGGGTCACAGTCTCTCAGAGGCGGGAAAACAGCTGCTCAGTGAGGGGAAAGGAGAGAGCACTGGGAGTCGAGGAAGAGCCAACCGGAGGCCCAAGTCAGACAGCACAGAGGGAAGAATGAAGTAGTCCATGGTGCAAGGGCAGCTCCAGGGAGGAAGGGAGTCTGCACGAGGTGAGCTCAGAGAAGGCCAGAGATCAACAATCTCAGGGTGGGCAACGGACTACCATGGGGTGGGGAACCTGGGTACTGCAAACTGTGAATCCAGGGTGGTGCTTATGTGGGGAGTAGCTTGCATACAGCCCGGCTTGGAGCAGGAACCCCCCAGCACCTCCAGCTGTTAGGAGACAGACATCAGCAGGCCCAGAGGACAAGTGGGGGAGCCCAGAAACGCCCTACTTTGGCAATTTTAGGAAGATATGAA
The DNA here is from genome assembly GCA_004027295.1 of Dolichotis patagonum. Taxonomy (NCBI): domain Eukaryota; kingdom Metazoa; phylum Chordata; class Mammalia; order Rodentia; family Caviidae; genus Dolichotis; species Dolichotis patagonum. Next base: position 61,302 of record PVJX010003708.1, read on the forward strand.
GGCCTGGTGTACAATAGATTCATGGTTATGCATTAGGGCTCAGACCCAAAGACCCGGGGCCTGAATTCCTAGAACAAGGCACATCGTGTTTGGAAGGGAAATATTCTACAAGGCCCTGCTGCCTGCTCGGCGACCTGGCTTAAACCATGCAATTATCTTTTGAGATTCTTTCACAAGTTTCTTACATGATGAAGACCCCTGAGGAAACACTGACCACCCAAAAGGGACAATTCCAAAGTCCTTGCAGTTCCAAAGTAACCTCTGAGTAAATGCGGGCGATCCTCATAATCACCTGAGCTGCAGGAGGAGCCCTTGTGTGCATGGAAACTGCCAGTCTAACTCTCCGTGCCAATGCGTTTGTGACACCGCCTGCCCCCTCCCTTAACTCTGCGGTACTTCCCCACTCCTGAGAGGCTGCCTGTGTGCCTTACTGAGCTGTTTCACCAACGGTGTAAAGAGCAGTGGACAAGGAAGTGAGGGTCCAGATGACTCAGCTTTGAGTGACATCGCTGTGTCTCAGGGTAACGTGGCTGGGACATTTGGAGAGGGGATTTACTGATTGCGACTCAACCACTCTGGAGACCAGAAGGCTCAGGACAAAGCATTGCAGGACACCGCGAAGGCCCTGCAGAAGTGACAGAGGGACACAGCCAGCGGAGGCGGGCTGGGGAGGGCAGGGCTACAGGCAGAGCCCTGGGCAGGTCCAGCAGCAGCGGGCGTGCGGGAGGACAGCAGCGGCGGGCCTGGTGCTGACCCGACCATCGCCTGAGACTTTCAGGGGCCCCGTCTAAGCACCGCTCCCTCTGGAGCTCAGCGCTTGGGCGATGAGGGGTGGGTGCGGTCCCGGGAGGGAGCGCGGGTCTGGGGGGCTCCAGAGCCGCCTCGCAGGCCACGGCATGCGGCCGGGGTGCACAGGAGGACGCAGTCCCCGGGGGCTCCGCGGGCAGCAGGTCCTGCAGAGACGGCGCAGGCGGGATTGGCGTTCACGCGGCAAGGCCTATGCGGAGCCCCTGGGGACCCAGAGGCGCCTTTTCCCGGCTCCGCGGTGCGCCTGGGGATTTCAGCACCGCCTGTGCTGGACAGGGGCGCTGCACCCCCAGACGCCTCCGCCAGGGGGCGCGCCGACCCACTTTTCTTCATTTTTTTAGGTTTTTTTTTCTTTTTCTTTTTCCTGTTTTGAATCTTGTTTTCTTTGTGTTACTTTTATTTAACTTTTATTCTCTAGTTAGTTTCCATCTAACGTTTTTCTCTTCATATTATCTTTCTTTAAACTATTTTTAAAACTTTCCTAATTCTTCCATTTTCCCTTTTCTCCTCGTTTTCGCTACTATCTGTTATTTTCAGTTTTCACCTTTAGGAGTTGGGGGCTTTTATTTACTCTACACTATAGATGATAGCGGCTGCTTCCTGTTCTCTCGTTAATGGCGGCAGCCCTGCTACTTTCCACTGGTTTTTGCTGCCTGCCAGTGCCTGATTCGTGTTCGAGAATTGTTACCACAGGTAGTGCCCTGGTCTTGCTGTAGATTGCTAAGTTAGGCACAGGCTCACAGATAGTTCGAGAGGTACTGACCCAAGACGTGGGGACAGGGATGAGATGGACAGGCCCAGGCTGCAGGACGGAAAGAAGGCCTAAGGTCGGGGCGCCATGGCTCGGCCTGCAGCCTCCCAGAGGGGGACAGCAGCTCGGGGCTCTGCTGAGACGGGCACCGTCAGGCCCCGCGGGCCTGAGCAGTGTGATACAGGGAAACCATCCGGGGACACCAGAGTGACCGGGGCAGGCCAGCCTCTCTCCTCCCCTCCAGAAGGGCTCCGCTCTCCCCTACACCATGCACCCTGGCTGCCGACCTTGTTTTTCTACTGGATCAATATTTGCTAAGCCACTGTACCTGGCATCCTATAGGCAGGTCATCCTTGGTCCCAAACTACCCTGTGATGTGAATTTACTGATTAAAATCCCCAGATACAGAGCTTCGGTGGCAGCCCCTGTCCAGCTGCTCCTGCCTCTGAGGAGATTTTTCCTAATAAAGCTTCTGCATCCTTCACCTCTTCATAGTTGTGAGACTTAAACTAGACACACCCAGCTGGTTGGGCATTACCTCCCTGGAACACTCTGAGCAGGGCTGGGGAGCCAAGATGGAGGCAGAAAGATTGGATCAAAAACAAGATTCAGCTTTTTGCTGTCTGCAAGAGGCATGTATCTTCCCCTGTGGAGCCAGGAAGCAATGTTCAAAGCAAGGACCAGGACTCTCCAAAGTGAACCACAGCCATTGTCAGAGACAGCGAGGTCCCGAGCTCCTCCGAAGACGACAACAGCTGAGTACAGTCAAGGAAGCCAGCATGACAAGCTCCTCTGGGAGAAGCAACAGCTCCAAACAACATTGCTTAGGAGATACTCACAATGCTACTCTTCCTCCCCAGGTCTCCTTTTTATGCTGGCAACAGTCCTTGGGTGGGCCATCTATTCTCAGCACCATGCTGATTGAATTCAGCTGGTGTTGACCACTAGTTTCCAATTCACCAGACCCACTTTCCTCTGGCAGACTGTACGGTCAGATTGTTTTTGAACTTGAAATCAAACTCAGGACCTCATGCTTTCCAGGCAGGCACCTTGCCCCTGAGCTATGGCCTGGGGTCAGGTGTTCAAGGGCAGCACTAACAATGAAATTTTAAGAGCCTACAAATATAATAACTTTATATAAAGTAGGCTTGAAATTATTAGCTAAGAGGTGTACAATAAGGTTTCATTTTAATTATATAAAATGTGTTGATATACATAAAATTTTAAAAGTTAAACTTGAAAGTATTACTAAGTTAAGTTCCGTATTCTAGAAAACTCTAAATATTTAAACAGTAGAGTCATGTGAGCATAGCAAGTGCAAAGTCTTGGCAGAGGTAGGAAAATCTACCTCAGCAGTGCTCCAGAACTGCTCACCTCTGCTTTATTCTCTCATGGTATTTATGAGCAGACTTTAGAGTTCTACTGACTGGAGCACTGACTCTGTATACCTCGATACTAAAAAGACTCTCAGGGCCCTGTCAGTGTAGTCACAAAAGGTGCCACAGGGAGAGGACCAAGCTCTGCAGGGTCAGCACAGTGCTGGGCGTACACGGGTGTGCAAATACACGGCCCCACCTTTGAGAACCCCCTCTGCACACAGCAAGGCCACCTCTTCCGGTGAAAACTGCAGCACCAGGCACCATGGTCTCATTTGAAGACAGGTTTCTTTTCTAAATTTCTTGAGAAATATGTAAAACCAAGATAATTGCCCTGACTTGATAAACAGAAACAGTGTGCAAATCACAAGTGTGCACGTGCTCTCTGGCAACGCTGCATACCTGCCTTGTGTCAGGGCCACATACTACACTGGTGATCACAGGCAGTGTGTCTCTCGGCAGTGTGACAGGATGAGCATGCTTGCCCAGGTAACCTAGAGGCAAGCACGGTCCAGCTCGGGGCGACCCTGTGCAACAGAGAGGCCAGCAGAGGCCGTCTCTACTCCTGGAGAAGCACTCGGGCACTCCACTGGGTCAGGAGCTTCCATGCCATCAGCTTCTCCACAGCCACCTTCCTGGCCCCATTTCTTAGGCTTTGGATGATGGGGTCCAGTCACGGGGGCACATGATGTAAAAGCAGACAGAGTGACGTCACCAGGAGATGCAGACCCTAACATAGGTTTCAGGTAAGCAGGGAACGCTGTGGACAGGAAAAGCATGATGGTGTGGGAGGCAGGTGGAGTAGGCTGTGGCATCCTCTTCATGCAGGTGTAAGATGCAGGTGTAGGAGAGCAGGATGCAGACAAAGCAGCAGCTGTCCAGGACTGAGAATGAGCAACATTTCCCTGGTTAAATGCTTTGAGCAAGAAATGGCCAGGAGCCGAGGGACATCACAGAAGAGCTATGGGATTCTGTGGCATCTACAGTAAGACAGAGAAGGCATTGGCTGTGTGGAGCACAGACACCAGGGCACTGCTGAGCCATGACAGGGTGGCCCTCCGCACACAGATGCTCTTCCTTATGAGGACCTCGCAGGGTAGGGGGTCACAGATAGCAGGGTAGTAGTCTATCGACATCGCCGTGAGGAGACACAGCTCTGAGGCTCTGCAAAAGGCAGGAGAAAGACCTGGGCCATGCAGCTGGGGAGAAAGATGGGGCTGCAGGGGGCCAGGCTATTGGCCACTGTCTTGGGCACCACAGCAGAAATGAAGCAGACATCACAGAGAGACAGTTTCCACAGGAAGAAGTACATAGGTGTGTGCAGGCTGTGGTCCTGCACTGACACCATGATGACCAGGGTGTTGCCCAACAGGGCAGACAGGTAGGTGGTGATGGAAACCCCGACTTGAGGACCTGCAGGCCCTGTGGTGTAGAGAAGCCCTAGAGAAGGAACTCAGGCAACACAGAGTTGTTGCCCATTCTGCAGACGTCCTGGAGGAAACAGGAAGTGGGTGCAAAGGTCAAGAGTCCTGCAGGAAACAGGAAGTGGGTGCGAAGGTCAAGAGTCCTGCAGGAAACAGGAAGTGGGTGCAAAGGTCAAGTGAAGAGGAAGTGGCAAGTATCCTTAGTGAACGCTCAGTAGTCACTCATCATGTGTGCTAAGTAACAGCTTCCACAGTACATTTCTCCAATAAGAATCTAGCTCATTGTGTACACCTCCCGATGTCGTGTAAGATAACTGTTCAGTTTTTCTCTGTAAGCGCTCAGTGTCACAGGGTGATAGAGCTGTATAAACAAATGTTCATAGGAACACTGGACAAAGAGACCATCACAGGATTTTATTCTAACTATGTAAGAAGCAAATAAAATAATGTGAACTGTCCCATATTTCCATGCAATAACCTATTTTCACTTTGTTTTGCAAATTTTGTTTTCAATTACTTGATTTTATGAATCAGACTTTTTCTGCATGTCATTGCAAAACTTTAGAGAACACAGTGTATTTTCCCAACAGTGTTTTAAATTTCATCTCTTCCTACTTTATCTTCAAATTTTCTAAGGCTTTTAGAACATTTTTGTAAGCTGATTAAATATCCCACTTTCAGAGTTTCTTATTTCAGATTTCTCTTTTTTTTTTTTTGGTACCGGGGATCGAACTCACGACCTCACGCTTGCCAGGCAGGCGCTTAAGCCACTGAGCTAAATCCCCGGCCCTATTTCAGATTTCTCATGTCTATGATTTTTTCCTGGGTGCCCTCATGCCCTTGCGCTTTTCTAGTGTTTGCAGAGTCATTAGTAATTCTTTATATCTTATGTCTGGATAGATAGGACACATGTAGGGGACAGAGACACACAGACTCACAGAGAGGACATTCACTGGGTATATTTACACTGAGTTTCTAAATCTCAATGCACAACTTAAAAGAGACGAGAAAGATTTCATTTCCGTTTTATCAGGAACGTTCTGCCTATCTCCCAGCACCTCTGCTTCACACGGCCCTCATGAACTCTCATTCTGCAAATATCTGAGGGCCCTGAATGATCAACCTCCTGTGGATATTATTCTCATTCCTTCACTGGCTGGAGTTTTCATGTGCCCTGAGGAATAGCTTTCGCTTTTCCCCAAGTTCTCCCAAATATTCCAAGACAGCCTCAGTGAAACTTTCATCAAGTTACCGGTAAGTGGGACCCTCTAGGGATAGTACCACGTGTCCCCCAGGCAGGCTCCGCTGAGAGCTCAAGCTCAACTCCTCACACTCCCAGCTGTGCTGTGGCATTTAACGGCAGAGCAGAGGGACGCTGCAGGAATCGCACAGCTCCACCTGCTCCAGCCTGCCACTGCAAGCTCGCTGACTGTGGAGGTCCTGCTGCCATCTGGTCACCAGGACACATTTGAAGGTCCCTTGTAGCCTTGGTCCACTAGGTGAGATCTAATCAATAGACCCATTGTGTCTTGTTACTAGCGATGCATTATTTCTCAACCTTCATTCATTTTAGCAAATTTGTGGAGCTAAAATTAGAATAATCCTTTGATAAATGGATCATTTCTATCACACAACTACCTGACCTCTAACTTCATTGCTGCCTCTTAGTCTGCCACCACTGATGTACAAGACAAATTTCTGCTTCATGGTTAACAACCTTCTTCCTGTGCATGGAGTAGGAATCACTGATGATTCCTGCTTCTACCGCAGTCCAGATAGCTTCAAAGTATATTTCAGAATACTGATGGAATAAAGTGACATGTTCAACCGAGAGAATTTCTCTTCATTTTCTCTTATGATGAGAATGAAGAATTGGGGGTGTTTCACTGTTCTGTTCCGAATTTTATTTAGAAGCGATAGCTGTTAGCTTCCTTCGTTGCAGGGATTGTGGGTTCTTGCATGTTTCCTTTGACGAACGTCTCAGAAGGAGCAGGCCTGACCCTCCCCGTGTGTGTCTGAGACAGGTGTCAGTGGACGACCTGAGCGTGGAGGCAGTGTGAGAACCCCAAATGGACAGAGAAAAGGGAAAATAATGGATCCCGTTGAACACGCATGGACTTGTGTTTAAACAGCAATTTATTTATGATCACTATAGACCTGAGAGCCCTGGCTGTAGAGGCCGTGAGTCTGTGAAGTCCGTGGTCAGGACAGGCAGCAAGGGCATATTTAGAAAGGCAGAATGTAGGAGTAACTGAGTGTGTTGTCCTTGCCAGGCTGAAGAGGGAACAGGAGTCAGAACAGACTGCACTGCCCGTGGTGACAGTCCAGCCTTTTCAGTACCTAACGGGAGTCTCAAAATCGGCACTGAGATAGCTGTAGGTGCGGTGACGCAGGTTCCACACCTTTGGCTCCATTGCGTCCTGCTGTGAAATTTATGCTGTGGTACATGCTTTACATGATTTAGCTTTTTTAATGGAAATTTTGTGCATGTCCAGGACAAATGAAAAACATGCTACCGACCCCTTAACATGTGTGCTGTCCATGGACGGATGACCCCAGCACTGAGCACTCACAGGCCACCCCTATCGTCAGCTGCATCTTGTAGAAAGTGGGGTGTGTGAGGACGGAGCCCTGAGATCACAGAGACTGAGACTCGGCAAGAACAACCTGTCTTCTCCTTTGAGCTCAGAACCTGGGCTCCAGCTTTTGTATTTGTTTGAGGTAACTTTCCGGAAATTGAAAATTAGTGTAGGGCTACTCATCCTGTGCTGGGGGCTTCTCTTGTTACTTCTCTCTAGGCACCTTCAAAATTAAGAAGCAGTCTGAGTGTCGATATACAAAGGCACAGCCTCAGAATCTTTGAAGATGTAATGCTTCCCACAACACCAGATAGCGAGTATCCTCAGGATGTGCTCACTCAGCCCAAATAACCTAAAATGCCGAGGTAAATTACTGGCTGAGGACAACTGAGCTCTTCTGTCTGTGAGCCTCTCAGGTCTGGCCCTATCTTTAATGAGCACACACGACCTTCAGGTGACCTTGGTTTGAGGCAGGGACCCTCTGTGGATGTCACCCTGAGTCCTAGATCTCTCCCAGCTACCCAGGGGCCCTGGGACCAGAGTTCCCCTTTCCCCAAACACCAGAGTAACAAGGAATGGTTGGTACCAGGGAAAGAAACCAAGGCACGAAGCAGCGTGAATAGTGTGGATTTCACCGAAGGCCGTAACATCCCTGCAGGAAGGGTGGGTGGCTGCCTGTTAGGTGTGGAGTTGGAGCCGGAGGTCAGTGAACCCGGCGTCGGGGGGACAAGCCCTGGCTGTGGACTGAACACATTTCACCACCAGTTTGAATTTATTGGTCGGAGTCTAGGCTGGGCCTTTTCATGCAGCCTCCAGGGATGGAAGTTACGTATCTACAGACAAAGGAAGTGAAATAGCCCATCAGAATCAGCCTTTCAAACACGTGTCCTCTAAGAGGGCAGAAAAGAAGTCACCTTGGGGAAAGGCAGTGCCCTCCCCCACCGGGGAGCAGCCTAGAGCCGCTGACTGTGCGGCCTGAGGCACAGGGCGGCGCCTGGCAGGCCTGCAGGGGAAGCCTGGGAGGAGATGGCCCCGCAGCGCCTCAGCGGGGCAAGTGAGGGACCCGCTTCTCCTGGGCACGGGGCTCCAGCACCCTGTCCTGACCCGGAGGTTTTCCGCCTGCCTTTGTGGCAGCGCTGGGTCTTCATAGCCAGCATAACCTCAGGCTACCTGGAGACGCTTTCCAGCAACCTGGCTCAACACTAAAAACTCCAAAAACCCAGTTTTAGCCAAATTGTGCATTCATTTTTCAATGTTTTCCAAGTTTTTGGTCTCATATGAGGTTGAACTTTTTATTCACAAATCCTTTTACCATTTTAGTAGTTACACAGTAAACTGCCTGTAAATTACATGATATTATGCTGGATCTATGCTTGTTAGATACATGATTCCTTTCTGAGTTTCTCATTGTGTGAAAAAGGTTTCCTCCAGTCATAGCTGACTTTGATCCTTTTCATGGTTGCTGGCACTGCTAACTTCATGTCCTGTGGCCCTGTCACCACTCCTGTCATCCCACTTAGAGGATCTGCACTCATTCACTGTTAAGGAGAATCAGGCGGCCTCTGGGTTGGCGTCGCTGTTGTTTTGATTTAATTTTGAGTTGACAGTAATTGTACAGTTTTAGGAAGTAGAGCATGACCTAATACACGGATACATCACAGACAGATCAAATCAGACCAGTAAGTACCTTCATCCTCTCTGCTACTCGTCATTTCCATGATGGGAAGCTGTGTAAAGGCTCCTCTGAAAACTAATGATACGTTAATTAAAATGAGCTGTGATACTTCACATCTGAAGGAACATTACAATTCTTGGACTCTTACACTGTTTTAAAACTTAATCTTTTTGGAAACACGAAAAGAAAACAAAGGCTACTTGGCAGTAATATGGTTACAAGTTTACAGTGCATAATTAAATGCTTTCAATTTGAGATTTGAGAAAGTATTGCCTTGGAAAAAGATCACAGCTCTTTCTAAAAGGGTACAAATGACAATTTAATAGAGAAATATGTGGTAGTAGAATACAGAATCTGAAAGGCAGTTTAAAAATAAATTCCAAATCAAAAGCAATCAGCGATAGATAATAGGAAACAGGGAGACAGATCTTTTGCCAAGAGCTGGAAAGGGTGGGTAGAGGAAGAGAAATAATTAAGGTGTGTTGTGTACATGTGTCAGCTTCCCACAGTGAGTGTAATCATTATGTACTACAAACATGAACTAATAAAATTTTCTTAAAATTAAAAAATGAAACAAAAATGAAATTATCCTGTGTCCAAACTACACCATTTCTGGGCATAAAGCCCAAGGAACTGAACTGAGTATGTGGAAGAGATCTCTGCACTGCCATGTTCACAACATCATGTTTTTGCACTAACCAAAAGCAGAAATAGCAAAGTGCCTTCAATACATAAACCATAAAAAGTGTGCTATTTATGCACAGTGGGATACTGTACCGCCACAAGAAGATGGAGAAATCTTATTAAAAAACAGCAAAGATGAGACTAAAGCACATTAGGCTGATTTAAATAAGGCAGTAACTGAAAGATAAAATGTACATTTTATGCCACACTTTACGTTTAAATTCTTATTATGCATTTTCATAGAAAGAAACCTTAAGGTCTAAGTTGATTTTTACAAAAGTTCAAATTAAGAAAAAGACATTCTAATAATAGTTTGCCCGTCACAGCTGTCTTACCCTTTTAATGGTCGTGTTGTTTCTTTACTGTTTGGGGAGGACAGTGAGTCCGTCCATCCGTTTGTCTCAGGACCAGCTGTGTCCATAGAGAGACACTTCTGTGTCTATGCTTTCCAGCATTTTCAGAATCATTTTGCTCAATATGTCAACTTTGTTAGGGGTAGTTATTGTGACTTTGCAAAACCTATAAGGTAATCCCAGAAAAGGTTGTATTTGAAGATAACGTCTCCCGCAGGGAGCCACTCGAGCTGCTGCCTCCAGGTCTCAGGTGGACGCTGGCCGCTCTTCGGAAGGTGCCCAGGTTCCGTGGGCTTCTGTCCTCAGAAGGTCCTCAGCATACTGCTGTTGCTTTCAGTACTATTATTTACAATTTCCACATCAACTGTTTGGGCTTCTTTAATTTAGGGAAACCATAATTTTATGATTAAATATTTTAAGAAAAACAGTACATAAATAACACACAGTATAGATTTTAAAGACTTTAAAATGTCTAAAATGTATTTTCTTTTTTGCTTGTAAATATTCATATCTTTTATTTCAAATGCATGGGGAAAAGCACACTTAAGTGCTTGCAAACTTACTGTATATCATGCTGATTTTATTTGGTTCCTTATTGTTAATACTTACTTGTGTTAACAAAGACATTCTTAAAGGAATGCTATTTCGAAGTTTGCAGGGTGTAAGTTCCCAAAAGGATAAAATTTCATACATATTCGTTAGTTTCCACCAAGGATGTTAGCATACATTTTAAATCCAATTACATCTGATGAGAACAACTGTACTTTTATTCGAACTTGGTAAAAACAAGCTCTCTCGTAGGGCCCTAAGTGAACTTTTATGTGAAGGGAAGCTTCCGCAGAGGCCTGCTGCTCTTCGTTTCAAGCATTTTTTTTTTTTTTTTTTGGTACCGGGGATCGAACTCACGACCTCGCGCTTGCCAGGCAGGCGCTTAAGCCACTGAGCTAAATCCCTGGCCCTCAAGCATTTATTTGTGGTCTATAGGGTACACAGTAGTCACTGGGTCCCGAGATAATCTCTGTAGATAAAGAACAAAGCTCTGTGACTGCTCATAATTACCATAACATCATAAAAATACAGTAGGAAAGTAGGCAAAATTATATTCTACAGATATAGGGATTTGGAAGGTAAGTCTTAAAACTTGAGTGTTTTTTTCTCTATGCTGAGCATATTTGTTTAAAATGCATAGTTTTCCAAAGATCATAGTAGAGTTACTTTTAGACTAGTAAACATAAAGCAAATTTAAAATATTTGGGGGGAAGGATAGGAATTGATATCACTAAACAATGGTGGGAGAGAAGGTAATCAATAAAAAATGTTAGGCAGAATCATGAAACCTATGAGAAGCTAGAATATTAGGGATAAAATGGGTGAAATATAATCAAATGAATTAGTGTTGAACTGTGTTAATGTAGAGAAAAGTAAATACATGAGACTATTTCTCAAGTCAGCCAGATTCAAGAGGAAAAAACCTCTTCTCCCTCTTCCTCCTTACCTTCATAAACTCCCTCCTTGTCTGTGTTTGTCTCTCTGTCTGTCTCTCCCTCTCACCCTCCCCTGTTTCTCTCTCACATAGTAATCCAGATCCAGCAACACAATTAGACCAGTTGACAAGGATTAAATGGTGCAAGTGGATTCCTTGGAATAATCGCGGTTCACTAAAATATAATCATTTACATAAGAAGTTACATAGGATTTATTTTTCCATTGATAGGCGTCGTGCAGCTGTAGACAGGACACTCAGAGAAGTCCCTCAGGCTGGATTCCTGTATTTGTTTCCTGGTGCACCATAAGTGGCCACTGCATCTGAACAGAGCTTCAGAGAGAAGAAGGAACAATGTCCAATCAAACGAGAGTGACTCAGTTCATTCTCAGGGGCTTTTCAGATGCCCAGGAATTGAGATTTGTAATCACCTCATTTTTCTTGTTTGTCTACTTATTTGGCCTCCTGGGAAACATCTCCATTATCACAGCTGTGTTTAGAGAAAGCTGTCTGCACTCCCCCATGTACTTCTTCCTGAAGAATCTCTCTTTCCTGGACACATGCTACACCTCGGTCACCATCCCCAAGGCTCTGGTCACCTCCCTTTTGGGCTCTGGGCACATTTCCTATCTTGAGTGTGTGGCTCAGCTCTGTGTGTTCATCACCCTGTCTCCTGCTGAGTGCTTTCTGCTCACAGCCATGGCGTATGACCGGTGCTTGGCCATCCGAAGCCCCTGCTCTACGGGACCATCATGAACGAGAGGCTGTCCTCTGAACTGGTCGCCATGCCTGGGCGAGTGGGGCCATCTTCTCAGCCTTCCACACATTCAACACCTTCTCCCTGCCCTTCTGCGGCCCCAACCTTGTGGAGCACTTCTTCTGTGACATCCCCCGAGTCCTGCGCCTCACCTGTCCTGATTACCACCTCAACGAGGAGGTGGGCTTCGCTGTGAGCAGCTGTGTTGTCATGAGCTCCTTGCCCTCACGGTCCTCTCCTATGCCTGGATCATCTCTGCAATTGTGCGGATCCCCGCTGGGGAAAGAAGGTGGAAAGCCTTCTCCACTTGCTCATCACACCTAACCACAGTTGTTTTGTTTTATGGAACCGGAAGCTTCGTTTACCTGAGACCCGCCTCTCAATACTCCCCAACCCAAGGCCACCTGGCATCTATCTTTTACTCCATCCTCACCCCTACATTGAATCCTGTTATCTATTGTCTGAGGAACAAAGACGTGAAGGTGGCCCTGCAGAAGCTGTATTGTCCAGGAAGGCACATGCCGTGAGCTCCTCAAAAGCTCTCTGTCTGGTTACGGAAGCCAAGCATCACTCTGTCCTTTTTATCCTTCCTTTTCTGTTTCACTGTTGACATGGGGAACACCAGGTATCGCCTGTGTTGCTATAGTATTCCTGCTCTTCTCACTAATCTTTCTCAGCAGCAACCTGCTATACTCCTCTAACACTGAAGCACACCCACACTGATACTTACAGACAATACCACAAAAACCTTTGTTTAAAGAATTCTTCTTGAACCCCTGGTATCTGTGACAATTTAAGTTTTTCTTGATCTCGACTGAAGAGTGCTCTCACATCTCTATCTTCACTCTCATGTAGCAGCCCTTACTTTGAATTTCTCACGTATTTTCACCTTGTTTTCCTGAATATACCATAACTACATTTGTAATCAGTTTTAAAATCTACTTATTACTTCCCCTCAATGTCAAACTGACTTAGATTCCCTATTTCAGCTTTTGGACCATTATTTCCTCCAGGCTAAAAATTTATAAGCCCTTTTATTACTGATTTTCATCATTCTAAATATCATTATGTAATAGTAAAGTTCTGCTCAAGGTCCGAGGGGCACTGAGGTTTGGAGATAAGGATAAGCCTTATTTATGCTGGTGGCCACCACTGGGATCATTGGCAAAGAATTTGGGACTCAAAGGCTCTGAGATGAAGATTTTTGTGGGGTAGCAAAGTGGAAGTACAGTAGCAGAGTGCTTGTCATTTGGGGATTGATTCTTACAGTGTGCATCATAGTGACCAGACATGCATCACAGTGTGTAGCGATTTCTGGGAAACAGAAGCAGCAGAAAATAATCACAGGAACTGGGGTAAACTGGAGGTTACTTGGGAAAAAACAGCTACCAGAAACTGAAGTATACTGGCTGGGAGGGCACTTTCTGTTATACATGAATTCCTAGTCAAATCTCACGTGGTGTGGGGTACAGTTTGATGTAGATGGGGGCCGCCAGGGAGGGACTTTCATGATCAGAGGCAGGTGGTCGATGACTGAAACTCAGGGAAAGGGAAGCTGGAGAATTTCTGGGTTGGTTTCACCTGTGTATGTACTTATCAATCACTGTTGTTTTCGAGTGACTATAACAGCAATCAGGAAGTATGGTTGTGGAGCTGGAAAGGACAGGGAAACAGACTATTCCAGGAAGAAGGCAATGGGAACGTGACCAAACCTGTTGCTAAACCTCCCTCAATGTAGTGTGAGTCTTTTTAAACCCTTGTGGCAATCGAGTCCAACTGAGCTAGCCTTTTCATCCTGTCTCAGAATCTTTCCAGTTGAAGGCAAAAAGGGATTGGCTTATGAGAGCAGAGAAAGGCACCTGTTAAGTGAGGACATGTGATACCAGGTGGCATCTGGAGGTAGCAGTCCAGGAAGGGTGTATGGGCTGGGAACTGCAGAGTGTAAGGTGGTGGCTACGTGTTCCTGGTGGCATGAAGATCTTGCACTGGCGGTAACCCCCATTGGGGCTTTTCACCAGAAAGACAGGAATGGTCCAAGGTGACTGACAATCTACCAGGATCCAGAACACTTGTAAGTGGCTTCTGTGTGACTAGATGCCTGTTTGTGCCTTACATGACATAGAATACTGTCTAATGTAGAAGATCAAGTGGAAGGATTGCCTTGAATGCAGAACTATTACCTCTGCATTATCTAAACCAGACCTTGTCTCCATGCAGTGATATGTACAGAGCTGACTATGCTATTTCCTTCTCCCTTCAATTGGCTCTAAACTATGCAATTAAGGCTAATTAAGTTGCAGATACACAGTTTGTAAGGCCAGCTGGTAATTTCCTGTTTCCTTGCATCATGTTCCCTGTAAAATGGTTGAACACAGTGGGATGGCAGAGCCAGATAGCACCAGGAATGTCAACTGGGTACGAGCCTCAAAATAGGAGGCTATGACTTCCCAGGGTACAAGTTTACATATCAGAAACTGAAGCAACAGCTTCCTAAATTCATTCATGTGCTATCCCAGTGGAGACATGCAGAGTGGTCTTTGTGCGCACCCTTCTCCCCGCAGACTGCAGAGCTGCTTGCCCTCTGCCAGCGGGCTCAGCTCACCTTGCTCACATAATTCCCACCACCCTCACTGTCACTCGTCCTTGACCTGCTCCCTTTTTCACAAGATAATAAATTCTGGGAGAGGCCTTGGATCAGGGCCTTTGTCTGAGCATTCTCACTTGGACTTGGGACCCCTTGGTTGCTTGTATCTTTGAATATGTGTTAGTGTCTTTACTCTTGCTGTGGGTGCACTGGAGATGGTGGACTGGAATCAACTCACTCAAATTCCAGTAACATTTCTATGGGATTGCAAATATAACTTTCCTGTTTGTGAGGTAGACCAGAAAAAGGATGGCAATATTTGGATTACAATATACAATATTTGGATTACAACAGTCTATAAGCAGGGGAGCTCACAGTGGAGTGGACACAAAATCTGGAGGTATTTTGCAATCTATAATTTACAAATAGCATTTTTAAAAACTAGAAGGATGTTAGCATTCATAAGGCGAATGAATTAGGATAGAATGAGTCACTGCTGCTTTGAAGGAAAGACAAAAACAAATCCCCTCAGTGATTTCCCTTTTTAATTCCTCTGCTGGTTTTGCACAGCCTGTGGTCTTCCTGCTAATACTGCTCACCAGGCACCAAACATAAATTCCTAAATATTTCAGGATAATCTGTCATTGAAGCACTTTCCCTTCAATATTTTTCTAGAATCCGTATCCTGAAATCTTTACAGATGGGGTCTTCCTTGATACACAAATTTAACTTGTAAAACTTTTATTTTAAAGCACAATGTTTAGGTATTGCTGCTCTCTAAGTATCAAACTTCCTCACTAAATCATTCATTCATTTATTCAGTCAAGTATCTGTCAAGTGATTTTTGACCACCTAGTATGTCTCCATATCCTGAGGTCTAAAATACACAAAATAAACAAGGTATTCATTCTTCCTAATTTTACTGATAAGTATTTCAAGTATAAAAAAATAAAATAGTAAAAGAGGTGGGATGTAGACTATGCACATAAGTTAAAAATATGTGTGTAAATTGTCAAAGATAGAGAAGAAATAAAGCACAAAACTAACAAATTAATACTAGACCTTGATATCCCAGTTTCATTTTATCAATGGTGAGAGAAGACAAAAAAACAGTTGGAGAACAAATTTTGTGTGCAGCTATAACAGCATTAAAACCAATATCATGTCATAGAAAATAATACCAACTCCAGAAAGTATGTAAATATCCATACAGGGAGGGAAAGTTGAGAGAAACGTGTGGGATAAACTTGTGTGAGATTCCATACATACCCACACATAGGGCCACAGAATGAACAGTGGGGAACTTGCAGCAAGAGCAGAACAAACTCTTCCAACAAATTGCTCTTCCCTATGGGAGAAAACATCATAGAACAGTAGCCTTTCTGCACACCCCCCCTGCAGGTACACATCATGCTCCCAACGTCTGATGAGTCTCAGCCAAACCACACTCCTACCTAGAACTCTGCACAGTGCTCGCCCCCTCAGGGGTGGCTTCCTGACATTAACAGGCCCCCGTCGACGTCAAGGATGCCATGTGCTGAGGAAAACCTCCACATTTAGTAGTTAGACACACATGACGAAATCATGTTTGCATGTAAACCAGAGCAATCCACTAACAATAAGTAAAATGCATTGTCGTTCACTGATGGCTACTATTATATATCCACTTTATTGATAAAGAAAAGGCTTATCAAAAAGGATTTAGCTAGGATTGCACAAAGAAAGAATCACATTTGAAATCTGCTTAATGTACTTGGTTTTAAAACTTCTGGCAAAACATTTTACATTTAACTGATATCTCAGGAATACATCCATTAAAGAACATTGCAGACATTTATGGAGTAAATTTTAGGTTCTTTTCTACAGTCAAGTCCTTTCTCACATCTGAGGGTTAATAGACTGAGGGCAATCTCCTAAAAGTTTATACACGTTGAATGCCTTACTTGTTGGAAATTTTTAATGTTGAGTTCTCCAGTATCAACCTGGCTGTTACTGCAAGGGGTCTTTGCTACAAAGTTCCTACTGAGTCCTATGGCGATGGTTAATTGTGACTCATCAACTGGACTTGAGCAAGAGCTTCCTAGCCAATTAGTAGACACCAGGTGTGTCTGGGCATGACTGACATGCAGGCCAGAGACTGCAGAGGGACGCTCACTCCAGATGTAGTGGCCCCAGTGAACACGCTTCCAGTCTGGATAGAACAGAAAGAGAAAGGACAAGGAAGTCTGCCCTTCCCCCAGTTTTCTTCTTCTTCGGGGCTTCAGTCTTCACCATTGCCTTTGCCATTGCCAGTTCCTTCTGGCTTTCAGTGCAGACTGTTCAGCTTTGCAATGCAGACCTTTGTCTCTAAACAAATCCACGCTGGACTCTGCCCTGAGCACTGGCCCTTCCACCTTGGACCGAATCCTCCAGCTTTGCAGTGTGCAGATGGTCACTCTGCATCCTGCCACCCCATTCTGTAGGCAATTATTGTAAATATTCCTGGTAAATCCACTGTATCATTTGTGTAGATATTTCTTACTAAATCTGACTCTTTAGTAAACCCTACATGACACCAATTTGGTACTGGGTGGTCCTAGAGAAACAGAACTGTAAGGATGAATTTCTCTAATCAGTTTGGTGTTTCCTAGAGTTGGCTCCATAATTTGATGAGATCTCAAATCGCCAAGGTTTGCCACTTTGCTCATGTGGAGAGTACTGACAGTCCATGGTGTGAACAGTTCAGAGACATATGCAGTGTAGAGCAACTTGATTATCCGAATTCACCACTTGTCAGATGCAAACACTTTAGTGACTCTTTATACAATTCTTGTGAAAAAATTTGGAAGAATCAGAAACAATCATGCCAGCTGGCTGCCCTTAGCATATCTGGACAACGTTTTAAAGGAAGTCACTAGCTCTAGACAGGCAGAAACAATCTAAAGTCGTGTAAGTGTGAAGACGAATTAGTATGGGAAACTAAGGAGCACAAATTTCAAAGTCCCAGCCCCAGACAAATGCAGAATGTAAAGGTTTCCAGTTATGTCTCAAGGAGACTCTGCTCTCATTTACTTGTAGCTCTGAGTTCCAGAAACACAAACATGGGCCCTCAGGATTCCACCAGCTGAATTAGAGTGTAACCCAGTGCCGCCAGAAGGGGATCTCACCTAAAATAGAGGGCACCACTAGGAAAGGAGTGGATTCCTTACATAGGGCAGTGATGTTTAGATGCAACCTGACAGGGCTGGGGACACTGAGCTCCTAACTCCTGATGGGTTTATTCTGCCCAAGGAAGAGATTTCCCTGCTCTCAGTCCCACAGGCCACCACATACCCACCACCTGTGGTACTGGCTTCTCTCCCACACCTGAGGAAACTAACCCAGTGCTGCCTCTGGACAAGGAAATGACTGTCCCTACTGCAGTTACCAAGCAACAGGATGCTGACAAAACCCAGGATCCACCCTCATCACCACTGTCACCTCTACTCCTCTAACCAGGCACTAATCTCAGAGGACTCCTAAAGGTGAGGTGCAGGGGATACCTACGGGAATTTCTCCCAAAGTACTTCCTGATATTTCTTAGTCTTACAAGCAGAAGTTGAAAATCATATATAGCAATGGATTTCCAGAGTGTGGAGTGATGGTGGAAGAAACGTAACTCTGCTTCTGGCTGAGTTTCTTCATACAGTGTCATTAGGGAGAGATTCTAAGTTTATTGTTGCAGCTCAGGGAGCTGAGGAAAAGGTATTCAGAGTTTATGTGCCTGGTAGGCAGACAGGAGCTGGGCCACTGTTCACCAGTGAGAGAGGCTCAATATTCTTTGACTTTACTGTTGATGAGGAGATTCACAGCCTCAGGGAAATGGGAATTCTGGAATACATTTTCCAGGTACAATTTACTTCTCCACACTGGGCTGATCCAGAAAATGTACCCTTCACTAATAATCAAGAAAGACTTTTGTGAGGGAGGCACTGGCGTCCTTGAAGAGCCCTGTCACTGCTCTTCTATATATGGCAGACTTTACACTGGGGACCAGTCACTCCAGTGGCAATGGGTTTAAATGGATAATCTGTGGCAGGGGTCAGGTGACAGTGCTCAGCTGCCAAAGGTAAGGTGTGCATTCCTCCTCAGTAGGAGTAAAGCAATGTTCACAAGGGTTCAGACACCAGTAGACATACAGCACTGGCCAATTAGCCATGGTGTTCCCAAAAGTGACACAGAGAGGAAGCCTGCTAAAGTTTCACTGGATTCATATAACTAGCAAAATTTTAGGGCAAATGACAAAAATCTACCTCAGATTATAGCAACATAGAATCATGGTCCCTCCTGCGTTCATCCATCTTACAGACCTGATTTCCTTGAAAGGACAGAGTTGTGGGTCCCCCAAAAGCTAGCATCAGTGTTCCTGTCACCCTTCCCCTAAGGGATGTGAGACCTTTCATCAGGTGACTGTGCTTAGGAGACGGGGAGATGCCCAGACATTTGGGGGACTGTTGGACACTTACACCGATTCCTGGAGATCTAAGTCCTCACTGTGGCCCTGCAGCAACACTCACGGCCTAGGATGATCTGGACATCAGTGGAGTTGTAGCCCCAGTCTGCGCTGCAGTCCCAGAATCCATCCCATAGGCATCTCCCTGGTGCTACAAGGCATGCCTTAGAATACAAGCCCACTTCATACTTGGCAGCATCCCCAGTGGTTACCTGACCTGTAATGCGAGGGCTGTTCTGCGCAGTGAGAAAGGCCAAGTGGAAGCTGTGGAGTTGGGTGACACACACACAGATCCCAAGCCAGGATTCGCTGAGCCCATTTGGTGGAGAGTGTTGTGATTTTCCTGGAGCTGGTGGTTGAATGAAAGCAACACACAGCTGCATCTTCTCTAAGTTCTTCTCCTCCTTTGCCTCCGCTGCCCGTTCCCAGCTGTCACAGTTCCTAAAGTTGTGACACTAAGGCTGATCACAGAGTGGGGGCCTGCCTCGCGTTTGTGTGACCTCTACCTGGGCAGCCTGCAGTGTAAAAGGCTTGCTCAGGAGGACTCTCCTCACTGCTGCCCCAGGGCACTGTTCTGAGAAGGCCTCCAACAAGCGATCTGAAAATACAGCGGCATCCTCCTCCCTTTTGGCATCACTCTTTGACTTTGTCATAACTGACTGATGTGACTGGACACCTTTTCCTTCTGTCTGAAATGCAAGTTACAAAATGCTCCATTGACCTTTCCTGGGTACAGCTCTGAGGGTCCCAGTCAGGGTCTGCTCCGGAGGCTGCGTCCTCTGCAGATCTCTGAGCACCGTGCTCTGCAGTGTTAGCTCCAAACCACCAGCTGCTTCAGCGGCCTCTTCAAGAGCAGATTCTCCCCCCTCAGGAGAGCAGCAGTGAGTTGACACTGCAATCGCGTCCTTCCTCATCAGAATGAAAGCTGCATTCTACCTAATAAATTCACCCCTACACTTATTGGAGGTCTCAAAAATAAATGCCAAAACTTTGTTTATCCCAAGCCACATTTATTACTTAAAGATTTAAAAGGGAACATCACTCTGCAATGGCAATGAATCCCCCTGAATACAACAGGGCATTCGTTTGTGTCCTGGTATCAACCCAACTGGGAATGGGATGGGCGAGCAGGTGCTGGGGGATGGGAGAGCAGGAGCGGATGAAGATAAGAGGACTTGTGCCTCAGGAGAGGGGTGAGATCTAGGGGAGAGGAAAGGGCACCACCTGCTGCTCAGGAGGCAGAGAGGGCTGCCTGGCACCAGGAAACGCAGGGCGCTGTACTGAGGATGGGGTGTGGGTAGCTGCCAGTGAGCTGGCAGTTAAGAGCAGGGTTGTGAGGAGGTCCCTGTGGGCTCTGTGGAGCTCTGGGTGCAGCAGTTGCAGCCACTCAGGCCTGACAAGAGTCACCAGGGTCTTGGCATAACTTCAGAGCTCCGGGATGGAAGTGACAGCTGAGCATTATTTCCCTTCTACAGAACAGATTCAGCTGCACAACAGGATTATAATTCACAGGCCCATTCTTTGGCCAGTATTCTTGGTTTCCCAATTTGCACTGAGGCCAGGCTGTTAATAAGAGAGGTACAAGAATGCACAATGCCAGTTCAATAACAGGGAGCCTTTTAAAATACCTGGAGTTGAAAACAAAATCAAAACAAAACAAAACAAAACAAAAACAAAGCAAACAAAAAATATCAGGAGTCATTAACCAGTAAAGAGAAAAGAAATATGTCTTAAGAGACCAAATAAAGGAGGGAGGGAGGGAGAGAGAGAGAGAGAGAGAGAGAGAGAGAGAGGCATTAGAGTTACTTAGTTGGGTTGAGTCATACAGCCGGCGATGACCAGGGCGGAGACTCCGCCGGAAGCAAAGGTTCAAGTGGAGACCTGTCATCTGTCATACTTACTTTTCTCTCTTCTACCTGCTGCCAGAAATTAAGGGAGAAAAGGTTTCTTTCGCTCGCAGTTTGTAGATGTTTCAGTTCATGATCAGATGGCTCTAACGCAGGGTAAAAGAGCAGAGGAGCATCTGTTCTCCTCGGCAGAAGATACCAAAAGCAAGAAGAGCAAAAGTTTCCGGTGCCTTTATCTAATACAGACAGCAGCGGAGGCGTCCAACGGTTCCAAGAAGGCTGCATTCCCACCTGGTGTGGAAGAGGGGCAAGGGGAGGGGCCCACACGGACAGAGCAGCCCAGGCTCGGTGTCCTGAGGGTCGGGCTGGGCAGCGGGTCTCCCTAGGCTCCCAGGCCCCGCCGCCTGGTACCTGCTGAGCGCACCCAGGGCCGAGGGGACCACGCACAGCCGCTCCAGCGCTGCTGCTCTGCTGCTGGACACGGTTCACCGCAGCCTCAGGGTGGCGTTCATGGGCTCCTGGATTCGGGGTTCAGTCCAGGGTCTGCAGGCTGGGGCGGGAACATCAGGATGGGATTCCTGCTGGGGCCGAACTGCCAGATCGCGGAGCAGGGACCGCGCAGGACAGCAGGGGTGAGGAGCCAGGACGGCTGAGGTCCCTGCTGCAGGACCGCGGAAGTGCGCGGCTCATCCGCTAGGGGGCGCGCGGGTCAGCTTAGGGGACGCCTTACAATTAAGGGACTCGGTGGGATTCTGACAGGAAGAAATTACCGTGCTTCGTGCTTTTATGGCATGAAAGCGGAAACTGTTGCACAGACACATAGATTTCCTGGCACTAGAGGCCATCTCTGAACCTGTGCTCCCCTCTCCATCATACTCTGATTGCAAATGTGGATGTCCCCAAGCTCAACATGACTACTGAGTTTTAGAACCTGGAGATCAGGTGTCCTCCCCTGAGGAGTTCCAGCTGCGACTGTGGCTGACCTGTCCTGTCCTAGGCTTCCGGCATAGCACCATGGTGCCGGAGCAGGTCCTGTGTCCCCTGGACGCACTGAATACCTGGGGACACTCTCATCATTGAGTGAGTGACCGCCAGTGTTTTGGAGCAGTGAGCACGACCATCGAGCACCAGAGGTGGCGAAACTGTGTGTGATCCTGCTCATCTTCATCCCTTAACTCGGATGCCATAGAGCAACACGGGGCTCACGCTCCAGCCCAGCTGTCCGCAGCTCAGGCAGATGTGCTGTTGCCAGAGAAATGGGCCATTTCCACATTTACTTTAAGGAACTGCCACAGTGGTATCAAGGTCCTGATAATAAACTCGGCAGGTCTCACCACGCAGATGCTTAGGACACAGACTGCAGTCCCCACCTCTGCTGGAGGAGGAAACAGCGTGGTGCTGTCGGGACCCCGCCCCTTCCCTCACCAGTAACAATGATGCGTTTCCTCTCTCACATACACAGTGCTGAGCTCAGAAAAGCTCTCAGGGAACACATTTCCCTCGGTAGCCACATACAATTGTTTAAATTAGTCTGCCTCTAAAAATGTAATTAAGCTAAAAAATTATAAATTTATTCCTAAATGAATGTCTACCACAGGTCAGACATTAACTATTATTAATTCGAAGCCCAATACTTAATTCTAACCTAACGGCAACTATAAGAATCCTTCCCTTCACGTTTGCCTATATGTCCTACATATTCTTTACCTATCAAGAACTTTAATATGCTTTAATATCACGTTGTATTTTGACTCTTATTCCATCCCCTCCGGAGGTCAGCTAATGGGCTCAGATGCTTGTGGGGCAATACTCATTGGCCGTCCAGGAGGCCAGTATCCTGCCCATCAGATATGGGACCCACTTCAGCCCAATCTTCATCCATACAAGCAGCCTTCCTTGATATTCGGGCAGTAAATTGTGGATTACTTAGTTGATATCACTCTCTTATTCCCTCCATGGAGTTAAGATTGATTTTCTGGTACCAATTCCAAACACAATGTGGGTCATACACAGGAGAGAAATAACTCTACTTCATAAATATAAAATCACCTTTAATGGCAATCATGAAAACAATATTCCACACGAGGAAACTGGTGAATCACCACTGATAATAATAATAACGCTGGAGAAACTTCTGCTCAGACAGCAGGAGACTGACAAGTGCAGCCTCTCCACGTTCTGTTGCCCGTTGTCCTTGTTGTAGGTTGGCATAACTGATGCCATCTTGAGCTTTGCATTTAACTAGTGCCCTGTATTTGACTCAGAAAAATGGAAAATTACTCAGGGTACAAGTCCCATGAGAAAAGCAGAATGAGCTGGACCTGCAGGAGAAAAACTAACTTGCTCAACAAAAGAAGCAGGAGACAGGTGTCAACTGAAAATTAATGAAAGATTTGAGCTAAATTGTTTCCAATAGGATGTCTTTTTTCCAGTTTGGGGCCACTTGTTTGGACCCTGAACTGGGGGGCGGGGTGGTCTGTATACAAGTGGCCCTGAGCTCAGTTAATAAATTCCAGATTTATCAGTTTGGCTGCTTGGGTTCCTATATTGTTGTTCATGAACCCATCTCAGTAATGGTTCCTGCTGGGTGGGGACTTTGATTTGCTTGCAGTGGGGAGACCTAAACTCTGAGTGAGCCATTATTTTCACCAAACATGGCCAATCCTGAGGCCCACGCACCCCTGAGTCTCTCTGATGTCCTCCTGAGGTCTACAGAACTCGCAGCTCTGCTGTCAGCAGCCTCAGCCCCCAGGAATCAGAGGCCCCCAGGAAGGGCCCTTGGGAGTCTCCCTGTGGGGACAGCACCGGAGCTCAGCTTCAGCTGCAGACACGTGTGTTCACCTCACAGTGTTTCCTGATTCCAAGGAGATGGAAAAGTAGAATCTCCTCATCGGATATTATTTCCAATTTTACAGGTGACTCAGCTTGGTTATACCACAGAGCTAAGACCATGGCTCACACCCACCCCATTAGGTACTAGTTTATGAATATAGATACCCAGCTGTCCCTGACCACAATGGCCTGGGACAGGAACTCAGGGAACAATTTTACCCCACTCACACCTTATCCCAGATGACATTATGACCTTATTTTCCTAATTTATGTAAATTTTGACATTTGTTTCTTTTCTTTGTTATTGAAGAGTTTTGTATTTCTTGAGGTCTCTGTCTGCTTAGGCATTATCCTACTATATTGCATACTGTCTTTTGAAATATACTCCTCTATATCCCAATGTTCATATTAAATTTCTGTGATGGTCACTAAAATGTGGGCAATTCTAAAAGTCGATGGAAAGGATTATTTTCTTTAATCGTCACATTGGTTTTCTCCTCAGTTTCTGGGGAAAGAGCCATCTACCCATCTACTCCTCAGGCTTGTATCAGCCACCAACCTGACTCAAACCTACACATTTAAACCAAGAAATATATGGAGTATTATTAGCATAAGAAAAGTATCCTGCATAATATAAAAATAATTAAAATCTACTAAAATTTCAGATCTATTTTTGTAGTGTCATAAAAGTTAAAAACTGCCACAGAAAATTTACACGGCTAATTGTATTAGGATTTCTTTTCCTCCTTTTCATCTCCATAAGAAAATATTTTTATCACTTAGAATAACTTCATTCTAATTCTATAAAATTTTTTCTACCATGTAGCTCACCCAAATATACAAAAAATGAGGCTAAAGCCAATTATTACAACATCAAGGTGCGAATAATATTATAGCTTATTTTAAAGAGAAACGCCGCATTTTGCTTATTTTGAGGCTCCAAAAGGCCTCTCAGCACTGGCTGTTGAAGAGCTGATTAAGTCCACACCCAGGCACTTTGCTTAAGAGACCAACTCAGACCTGCTCTATGCCCTTGGCACCTGATACCACACAGATAGGACCGACCTGTGCCCAGAACCCAGGACCTGGTTCCTGGGGCCATCCACAGTGGAGGACAGGGCCCAGCCCCCTCCTCGGGGCACAGGCTGCCCCTGAGCTCAGCTGCTGTCCCTGCCTGGATCGGCTCCCTGGGGCCCTGCTGCAGCTGCCCCTGTGGAATGGGAGTAACTCTGCTGCTGCTCTCCTGCCCCGGTGTCCCTGCGTGGTGACTCCTCCTCGGGAAGGTCTTTGGCCACCTAGAGCATGCTGTGGTTGTTTGCATGTCCCTAAAAGCCTCCTGCAGACACTGAGGTGGCTGAGTCTAGCATTTGTGAGTGGCTCCTTGTCTAGCTCTGGGATTGGCAGTGTGAGAGCTGAAGCCGCCCGGGGGAGGAGCCAGCATACAGTATAAGGGAGGGAAGGGGCGCAGCTTCCCCTTTGGTGATTTGGCTTGTGGCTGCTGGTCAGCACACCACCCTGCCTTGGAGCCGGCTGAATATGGACCGAAACCTCCATAAACTGTAAGCTAAATAAACCTTTCCTTCCCTGTATTTCGTCTCAGCAGTGACAGAAAAATAACCCACACACAGCACTTTGTGCAGAATCTTGAGTGTGTGGAATTCGCATTTTCTTTTTGTTCCTGAGGCCATGAGAGAAGAAAGCGGTTTCCTAGCTAGTGTCCTTAATAGAATTACTGGGAGGCCTGTGGGGTATTTATTGGGGTTGCTGACTTTTTTTTATTTGAGTCTCTTTTTATTTTTGTCACCATGTTGTAATAATTATTTTATAAACATAACCCAGAATGGGCTGCTCCTGTCCCTGTGCTTGTGAGTGTGTCCCTCCCCTCCCGAGTCACATTTCCACGGCCTCCTCCGCCATCAGGACTCGAAGCAGCTCGGTGTCCCCGTGGCCCCAGGGCTGCCCTGCGGTCCCCACCCGTCCCCCTCTGTGCCTGGGCCTCCTCCCAGCCGCCCCTGAGTTTCCTCCACATGGGCTCAGGGCAGCGGACCCCTTGCCTGCACCTGGGGGGGGGGCTCTGTTCCCTCCGCACAGCGCCTCCTGGGGCAGCCTTGGTGCTGGGTTCACTGCCCAGGATTCTCCATCCGGAGCAGAGCAGGTACCTGTGCTCACCGCGGGACATTTCTGTGCTGTTTGTAGGGTTTGAGAAAAGTGGTTAAATTACTAGGCGTGTTTATGGTCATGTTTGTTCCTGACACTAAGGGTAGGTGAGTGCTGATGAGAAATGATGAACTTTGCTCAGTAGGGCACTGGGGGTGCCTCTGATTAGCCCTGTATCAGATCAGCCTTTGCTCCAGTCCTGCCAGCCTGTGAAATTCCTCATAAATTTCCTTTTTCTGTTTTGCCTCATAATTTTGTAACATTAGGAGTTGGAGTTGGAGTTTCTTGATGACAGAACATGAAAATGTTACAAAGATTACATGAATAGTTTTCTATTTAGAAAAGTGATTCTGGAACTAAAAAGAGTTTAGGGTCAGTGCTTTCCTTTTGCAATGATATCTCCAGTTCATCATAGTATTAACCACCGTTACAGGCTTCATCTTTTCTCATTTGTCCTTTAATATATAAATGACCAAGTAAGAGAACTCTGACCCCTGCTCCAATTCCCTGCACCTAGGCGTTCTATTCAGGACTCAATTTTCCCTTTTTCAGCAGGCGAATGGCCATGAGGGACCGACCTGAACCACAACTGTGACAGAGCGAGGACAGGGTCCCACCTCCCCTGAGGCCCCTGGGATGCAACCCTGGGCCCTGCGTTTCAGGCCCCTCCTGCTCTGGCTGCTGCTGCCCTGGCCAGGCGCAGGTGAGTGAGGAGGAGCCGGGCGGGCTGGACCCTCCTGCCCTCCCCTGCACAGAGGGCTGGGCCTGCGCTGCCCCTGAGGGTCTGGGCCTGGCCTGGGCTGCCTCTCTGTCCTCTTCCCTTCCCTCTCTCCTCGCTTCTCAGGGTGGAATGCTCCTCAAACATCCTTTTTATTAATACCGTGCAAATTAAGATGTTCAAGTAATCTTGTTGTGAGTAATTATTTTCAGTCTTGCTACTCAACTTTTCTTTTTGTGCTTTTAAAGTTATTTTTCTTATCATTTCATGTCCACAGTACATTATAATCACAATCTGGAAGATTAGTTCATGTACATAACACATCGTAAGTTTTCTCCTTCCCCTGCCCCATTACAAAAGTTCTATTTCCATATTTTTCCATTTTTTCCCCTTCAACTCTTTTGTGAAAACTTTTTCTAGAGTTGACTCTGGTCACTGCCTGAATCTCCTTGCTGTCAAGCACGGACCCTGCTGGTGGAGTGGGACCTGTGCCCAGGGCCCAGCCCAGCCCACACCGCTGTGACACCTGTGACAGGGTCTTTGCCTTGGTTTGCAGTGAGCTTTTAATGATGTTATTTCATGTCTCACACTGTGTTTTGTTTCACATGTGGCTGTGGACCAAAGAAGTCACAGAGCAGCCAAATCTCTGTCATTTCTGACAGGACTGGGATCCATCTTAGATTCTTTTAACAACTGACTCAGGTTTAAAAGAGTGTGAGGGAGGAGATTAAATACCACTTCTGACATGGAAATTGGTCTGATTTAGGACACCTGCACTGCAGACAGGGCTTGATTAAAATAAACGTGATGCTCAATTTAACTGAAAAGCACTAGTGTGAGAGTGAACTCTCGGGGCATCTGAACATACAGCCTGTCACTACTTCAATGACATATATATATATATATATATATATATATATAACTGAGCAGTAAAATGCCTAACTATACTTTTACAAACATACAGGCATTTTGTATTATAAAATTAGTTTTTCTGTCTTTCCAGAAAACATCACTTTCTGACTCCCTACAGATCAATCCACACTTGAAATAGTAATTTGTAAAACACATGGAAAAGTCTACTAAATCTCTGCACATCTTTTTTGTCTAAAGTTCAGTTAGGCTTATCTAAGGACTTGAAGGCTTTCTTTCAACAAAATTAGAAACTCAATAGTCAGTAAATAAATAAAAATATTTAATTTTATTAGTAATGAAAAATGTAACATCTGTTGAGATGCAGCATTGTCTGCTGGAGAGCACTGAGACAGTAAAGAGAAACAAAGAAAAAGAAAACTACCCTTAAATGTATGGGACCACATTTCCCCAGGAACGTCCTCTTACATGTTATTCCTTAGACAATATTCAGTAAAGAAGGGATAAAATGAAGTAACACTGTAAAATACATTCTAAGACTGTTTGATAAGTCTATGGAAATGACCATTTTCTCCTACAAACTAGCATTAAAAAGCTAAGTCTGGTGAATTGATTCAGGTTTTAAATGATCTATATTGAATCTTCATTGCACTGGGATATTTGTTCGCATTTTATACGTAAAGTCTCTAGAAAATAATCACAATTGAACCCTGTGCCTACAGTCCAGAGTCATCTCCACGCCCTGCAGGTTGGTCCTGGGAGACCTGCTGCTCCAGGAAGTTCATTCATTTTATTCTCCCAGGGACGTGGAATCCAGTTCACCTTCCTGCCTCCCTGTGTCCACACGGCCCACAGAATCCTAACCACGTGAAAGGCCTTTGTCTGCCAATTGAGTTTTCTTTTCATCAATATTCTTAAAGGCAAATAGTACTAAAAGGCTTCTTTTAAAATTAGAACTTCTGCTGTCTACCTGCCTAAAATGCTCTGCTGTCTCGTGATTGTTGTTTCTGGTATTTCCACATTCCTAAGAAAGTGCTCTGAGCCTACATCTTTTTTCCCTTTGCAGCATGGACTTCCCAGATAGAGACGATGACCTCTGGATTATCTGACCTGCTCTCCTCTCTCTTCCTCCTCCACTCACAGAGTTTTTGGGCGGGTTGAGGTCACACCCACACTAAGCTTTACGCTAACCATGGGGGAGCTGATCACAGTAACACAGGGCAGCACACCCAGCCTCTCTGTCTGGAGAACCTTTGAAGTTGGCATTGGGCTTGGTTTCCTCATTGCCATGGAGACAATAAGTTTTGTTTCTCCTGAATGTCTGAGTAGCGTCCTACGATTCTGTGATACACGTTTCATGCAATCAAAATTTGTGTTTTATTCATAGAATTCTCTTCACATTGTCTTCTTATCCTATCCACCAATGTGGAATTTTCCTTTACTGCATTCTGTGTGGAAATCTTTATTCTCTGTATGTTTACCTTGGCTTACTGTTGGCTTTTGCTGTATTACGTTTCTCTGTAACTCAAATGGCCACTGTATAAGTCACTTTCTCATTGCTGGGACAAACCTGACTCCAGTTTATTTGCTCACATTTCGGGCCACAGTCCAGTGGTCTCAAGGCAGCATAGCATGGCAGAGGGAGTGGGTGAGGGAGGTCCTCAAGGAATGGGGAACAGGGAGCAGAGAGTCAGGAGAGGAGCCTGGGAGACATCACCTTCCTGGGTCACACTCACAGGGACTGTCTCTCAGACCACCTCTGCCTCCTCACAGTGAGTCAGCTGTGATGGCCCTGTGATCCCTGCTCCTTCCATGAGGCCCTGCCTGTGATGGAATGAGGCATTGAGGGGACATCTAAATACAAACTGTCACACAGGTACAAAGGCGATCCAATATTCTTTGTTTGTTTGTTGTGGAGATAGTTTTGCTCTGCAGTTATGGCTGGCCGTGAGCTCATCTTTTTAGCCCTGATTGGCCTAGATCTCACAGTGATCCTTCTGCCTCAGCCTCTGGAGTGCTGGGTGGACCACCATGCTCAGGAAGCTGGTCCAATTTTAAGCAATCACTTTAGC
Organism: Dolichotis patagonum; assembly: GCA_004027295.1. Taxonomy (NCBI): domain Eukaryota; kingdom Metazoa; phylum Chordata; class Mammalia; order Rodentia; family Caviidae; genus Dolichotis; species Dolichotis patagonum. Next base: position 90,742 of record PVJX010003708.1, read on the forward strand.
AATGTATCAAGTATTATTCCATGAATTCACATTTTGCTGTAATATAGTTGAAACTTTGCTTCTGAATTATGAAACATAGACTGATATTTTATACCTTAAAGTGAACTATGCATAGGAGGGATTTAAGATATTTATATTTCAAAGCCCTCAGAGAAGTCCTCTCCTACTTCTGAATGAGCGCAAGTGTGGATTTTCAAAAATCACTCACCCTATAATCATGGTGTTCACTCTTCTTCTAGTTCGCAGTTTGCCTTGCAGACTGAATAGTTGGAAATTTGTAGTTGCAGCACTGATTCTCATCATATTGCTCTTCTCTCCATCAAACACTCTTGCAGGGCATTCGCAACTTTGACATATTATTTCCTGTGGGTTTTGTCAGAGATTTCAGCACTTGAGAGCTTCATAGGGGCAGTGGCTAAAGACAATTCTCTGAAGGATTTTAGTGCTTAAATTTGGTTCAGTTTTCAGAACTGAGATGAGGCCCAGTTCATAACTCTCCTGTCTGTGGTCCCTGGAAATCCTCCGCACAACACCAGCAGCTGCTGAGGCTGCTTCCCCTGTGGCATCCAGGGCCGTCTCTAGCACCTTGGGAAGGTGGGTTTTCTCTGCAGTGTTTCTCTCTGCATCCATCCTCACTCATTAGCTTCGGATCCAGTCAGCAGGTGAGATGAAGCAAGGCCCCAGAGCTGCTCACACAGAGCTGATGAGGGCTGGGTCTGCCCTCCCCGGTCAGTACTCAGGGCCCTGGAGGGGGAGAGGATGTGGGCAGCTCCTGTCCCCTGCTCACAGCAGAGGTGGTCTCTCCTCCCTCAGTACCAGGGGAGAGGCTGCCAAGGAGCTGAATCTGAGAAAGGCTTTGAGTGCAGGATCAGAGGTCTTTCTCTCTCTCATCTCCATCATAGGCATTCTAGGGAGTAGTATTTCAAAGGAGTTAGCGATATAATGAATTGGATAAAGAATCTCTTGTGCTGGTAAGAGAATGAACAAATTGTGTTACATCAGAATCACTCATTGTTTATAATCCATCAATTTAACTCTGCCTCTTCACCCATCATGATGTCAATTTTATTTTATAAGGACCATTGGATGTTGTGTAGGATACAGAAAGCTAACTAGAAAATATGAAATCCAAAATGTCCTGAATTCAAGTATGGTGAAAATACCCTGCCATGATCACACGAAAGTTTCAGATTACAGCATTTGGAATTTAGATGTATTTCATATTTGGAGTTCAATTATTGAAAATTTTCACTGGATACAGGCCATGCAAATATTCCAAACCCCACAATCTCTGAGAACTAGAGCTCTTCTGACCTTGAGCATTTGGATATGGGATACTTATTTTGCATCTACAATGTATTTCCTCACTTACTCCTGGTCACAGTAGGCTAAGCTATCATCACACTAATAAAAATAGCTCATGTTAAATATTTCCAGTGGCCAGGTATGTGGCACACTCCTGTAATCCTGTAATTCAAGAGGCTGAGGCAGAAGACTTTTGCAAGTTGGAGACTAGCCTGGGCTACAGAGTGAGCAAAAGGTCAGCCTGATCTGCATAGTGAGACCCTGTTTCAAAAAGACACAAACAAAAGAAAAGAAAAGAAAAGAAAAGAAAAAAAAAAAAAACCCAGGCCACCTGCGCTCCTGCTCTGCTGAACACAGGTAGAAGAGTTCCTGGGTTTGCTTCTCGGTCATCATAAATGACAGGATCTCCTGCCCACTACAGAAGTGACTTCCACAGGGTAGAAGGAACTAAACAGCTTTGGTGAGTGTTAAAGCAGAGAGTGATGCACAGCCTGAGTAATCAGCTAACAAAGCTGATTAAATGACATAAAACCAGTAACGTCATTGCTCTGACAGAAGGGAATCCCCGGCCTACTGAGCCTGCAGATGTGTTCTTACAGAAAAGACACCCGTCCTCAGTGAGCAAAGGAAACAGCAATTGCTGCACATCTTCCTCCCTACATTTGTCTTGAAAATGAAGCAGCCGTCAATATCAGCGAGCTGTCTTTTCCCAAAGGAAAATAGGAGTTTTCCCACTTTTATGTCGCACAGGAGGAGGGTAGCAGCTCTGTCTTCACTGGGCTCACGCTGTCGTCTGATGGTTCCCAGGCGTTAAGGAGATGCATCTGGGTTATAGAACTAAGGTGAAGCTCATGCAGCTAGAAAAGTTAACATCCAAGAGAAGAAAAGGATGTTTTCAAAAGAAAGAAAGAAAGAAACAAAGAAAGAAAGAAAGAAAGAAAGAAAGAAGAAAGCAAGCTTCACTTCAAAAACTAAGAAAAATTCAAATGTTTTTAATTTTATATTTAATTCTTATAATACCACACAGATTCCCTGCCCCTCCTCCTCTGGTGCCCTGTCACCTTTATTGGACTAGATATTGTTTGTCCTAGCTCACATTAGGAGATAGAATGTTTATCTTGAATACAGTTACTAGGATCCTGTACCTGGCACATCTTTTTTTCTCTCGTTTCCTCTTCCCCTCCTCCTCACCCCTCTCCTTGTACTGCTTTCTTATTTGATGACAACTGTCCCCTTGTCTCCTTCTGTTCACCCTTTGTCATTTTCTTTATACTTTGCCTCACTTAAATGAGAGAAACCATACAGTATTTAAGTTTCTATGTCAGATTCATTTCACTCAATAGTCTGTTTTCCAGGTGCATCCATTTTCATGTAAATGCCTCGTTTGTCATTGTTTTTACCGAGTAGTATTCTATTCTACATAGATAAAACATATTCTTTATCCAGTCATCTGTTTCTGAGTAGTCTGCTTCAAGCATTTAGCTATTATGATTTGTGCTGCTATACATACTTCTATGACAGTATCACTGTGGTATGAAGACTCAGGCTCCTTGGGGAAGATACCTAGCAGGAAGACAGGTGTGTCGTATGGAATTTCTGCTTGAATTCTTTGAGAAATCTCTGTACAGAGTTCCATGATGGTGGTACTAGTTGGCATTCCCACCAACAATGCAGGAGAGTTCATTTTTCACCACAGCCTGGCCAGCACTTGGCAATATTTGATTTCCTCATGATTGCTCTTCTCTCCAGAGTAAGATGGAATTTTAGCATTGCCTTAATTTGCATTTCTCTACTTGCCAGAGATAATGAACATTTTTTCATGTATTTGTTCCCTATTTGTGTTTCTTCCTCTGTGAATTGTCTATTATTTCCAACCCATTTTTGACTGAGTCTTTAATTTAGGTGGTTTAGATTTTTTGAGTACTTTGTGTATTCTAGATACTAGTCTTCTGTCTGAGAATTACCTGGCAAAATTTTTCCCATTCTGTAGATTTCCTCTTCACTCAAGTGTCTAAATCTTTTGCTGTAATGCAGGCTTTGTAGTCTGGCATAATCTCATTTGCTGGTTCTTGCTGCTACTTCTTGTGCAGTTGAGGTTCTGCTTGTGAAATTCTTTCCTTGAATTATGTATGCAAGAGTTTTTAGCTTTAGTGTCCTCCTGCAGTCTTAATATTTCTGTTTTATTGCTTAGATCGTTGATACACCACAGAGTCCGATTCTTCCCTTCCACAGACAGATAACCAGTTTTCCCACCCCTTGCTGAAAACGCTGTCTTTCCTCCCACATATACCTTTGGCCCCTTTGTCAAAGATCAAACGTTTGAATGTGTCTGGGAAAGTTTCTGTGTGCTTGATTCTGCCTGCTGATCCACGTGTCTGTTCTTGTTTCAGTTCCGTGCCATTTTTATCACTATTCCTTTGTGGAATAGCTTGAGGTCAGGTTTTGCTATGCTGCCTGCTTTGTTCTTCTGGCCAGAATTACGCCTTCTATTTTGGGTCTCTTCAGATTCCACGTGAATTTTTGGATAGTTTTCTCAAATCTATAATTTATGCTAATCATATTGTTGTTAGGATTGCATTGAATATGAGTAAGAGTTTTGGAAGCACAGCCATTTTGACAGTATTGGTTCTGCCTATCCAGTAGTGAGGGACGTTTGACAGTGTCTGTTGTAATTTCTCCTTTTCATTTCTAATTGCCTTGATGTGCATCTTTTCTGCCTTTTTCTTGTGAGTCTTGCTAAGGGCTTGTCTATTTTATTTATTCTACCAAAGAACCAGCTCTTTGATTCATTGATTTTGTTTTTTAGAGTTTTTTTTGTCTCAATTTAATTGACTTCCGTTCTTATCTTTATAATTTCCCTTGTTAATTTTGTTTGGTGCTGGATTTTGTTGTTTCTCCAGTAGCTTAAGATTTCTTATAAGGTTGGTTTTTTGAACCTGCTTTATTTTCCTAATGTGATGAAGTTTCCTCTTAGAACTGATTTCACAGCATCTCAAATGTTTCACCAAGTTGCATGGTCATTGACTTCCAGAGATTTTTAAATTTCTTCTTCCATTTCTTAGTGATCCATGTTTAGAAACATGTTAATTTTTTAGGAGATTTTGCCTTTTCCAAAATTTATTCTGTCATTAAGATTGATTTTCATTGCACAGTGGTTGAATAGTATGTATGGGGTGACTTCTATTCTTTTATATTACTTAAGCAGGCTTTGTGGATTAGTGTCTGATATATTTTGGAGAACATACCATGTTCTGCTGACAAAGTGCGTACCCTGTGGTAGGGTGTGGGATACTCTTTATACAACTACTAAATCCACTTGTTCAAGAGTGTGGCTCAGTTCTGAAATATTTTTCTTGTTTTTTTTCAGTTCATCTAACTCTTGTGAAACTTCAGTGTTAAAATTTTCTACTAAAATTGTTTTAATGACTATATGATCTTTTAATTTGAAAATTCTCTGCTTTATGAAGATGGATGCTTCTATATTCTATGTGTGTATGCTGATCAGTGTTATCTGCCCTTGTAGGATTGTTCCATGAACTAGTATGCAGTGACCTTCTGTGTTACATCTTTCTGAGTATTTCATATCCTTTTAGAGTCTGTCATTAAAATTTCAAACTATTTTGGGTAACTAGTTCAGGTGTGTTATTTGACTGGCTCTTCTGCTGACCCGCAGAGAGGGGACAAGAGCCAGTCCCACCTTGATGGTGGTTGAGTCAGGAAGTGGAGTTCACAGTCCTGGTACTGGCCAGGCAACAGACCACTGTTCCAGATATTCTGCCCAGGTCATATACATTGCAGTAATAAAATGAGAATAGAGGAAATCTTCCTACTCTTTGCTGAGAAAGACCTTAGTTTGCTTCTACAGTCATAGCACCCTGTGCATACCTGATCTTCTCTGTTCTCTGAAATGAGGCCGGGTTGGGCCTACTTAGTACCTGAATGGGAGAAAAATGATAGTTTTAGTGCATTCATATTTACTCAGTTTATATGATTATAAGACTCTGATATGCTTTAAAGCAAGGAAACGTTTGACACCATTTACATTTTTTCATTACAATTTTATACCACATCACTATGTGTTACGTGATAAGGTATTACATCACTTACTGAATGAATATCCTCATCTGTAAGGTAATAATGCTCTCCACCACAAAGGGTGTGAGAATTAAACACACTGCTTCATATGAATCTGACTTATAACCCTAAGCAAATGAGAAAAACCTTAATATAGCTTAAGGTTCGTGACTATTACACATTTCTCCTAATGCCCTTGACCTCTTATACTAAGTGTGAACCTGCACCTCCCACTTCAGCTCTGCTCATCAGCCTTCCAAACTCATCATGTTAGCTGACCTGGTGTCTTTCAGAAAGTCACCACCATGCCTGTCACACTCTCAGCACTGACTCTGTCCTCTTCTGAATCCTTAGGGCAGTTCCAAGTGAAGGGACCACAGTCCCCAGTCATTGCCTGGGTGAGAGAAGTGGCTGTGCTCCCCTGCCACCTCAGCCCACCCACGGATGCTCGGAGCATGGAGATCAGATGGTACCGGAACCAGCAATCGCTACTGGTGCATGAGTACAGGGACTCTCAGGACCACGCGGAGCAGCAGAGTCTCCAGTTCCGAGGGAGGACAGAGCTGCTGAGAGAGAATATAGCCCAAGGCCAGGTGGCCCTGAGGATCTATCCCGTCCTCCCTGGAGATGAAGGACAGTACAGCTGTGTCTTTGAAAGATCCTCACAGCTCAGTCAGGCAGAGTTTGAGCTTCTTGTTGCAGGTGAGCCCTGAAAATGCAGAATTTGTGATTTTGTTTTTGTTCAACCAGGACTCAACTTATAAAATGTGGCTGAGTCTGTGCAAACACCATAGTGGAATGCCAGATGTTAGAGATCAAATTCATTTAATTCATCTAATAGACTGATTTATTCTATAACAGAAAAAAATCCTATTTTTTCCTTTTTCTTTCTGTCTTCCTTTTTTTTTCTCTTGCCAATATAGTTGCTGAAGGGCAGGTTTGAGCCTGGAATTCAGTGTGCTCTAACTCCAAGAGTCTCAGAATACATCTCAGTCTAGAGATTTCCTTCTTCCCTGCTGGACCCAGAAGGAGGTGCACAGGGACAGGGAGGACCCGGCAGCCCAGTCTCAGACCCTGGGTTTCCACACCTCATCTCCTCCATCCTGGACGAGCTCCCTCCCATCACACATGCTCCTGCCTCTGTCACCTATAGGCTCACATCTCTGCAGAAGCCTGTGCTATGTCACTACCTCCCCAGACATGGGCAGCAGGGAAAAGCCTGTCCGGAGGAGAAGAGAAAGGGAGGCTTCATAGTTCAGTCACAAACTGAGCCCGAGTCAGCTCCCTCTACAGATGTCACAGGGCCATCTGCTGAGCTCAGGGATGTGTTCCTCTTTGTCTTCCTTTAAAGGAACCCAGGAGAAGCCAACCACACCATCACTAGGAGCAAAATCCTTACCTTCCAGATGCAGGAAGAGATTGTTCTCAGTTCCACAAACCTGTGTGTCTCTTGTGCTTTCCATCTGTGACACTCTCTGAAACGCAGAGGCTGCTGGGAGATTAGTCTATGTATAGCGGCAATCTGGCCAGGAGCAAAGAGTCTCATGGTTACCCAGGAAAAGCAGCAAGTCATACAATTCTCACACATGTCAGAAGTCTCTAGAAAAGTGACTTACTGGCAAGGTTTATACCAACAAGTTTTGCATTCAATTTCTTCCAGCCAGAATTTTAATGACGCTCACTAGACAATCCCTGTGGTCCTGGGGCAGAGGTCAGCCCTGTCTGGGTTAGGAGGCCCCATCTTCCAGCAGGTGCCCGGGAGTTCACTGCAGGTGCCCACTGCATGCAAAAAAGCAGCACCTGGCAGATGCACTTGCCCCGGAGCCTGCAGGGCTGGGCGAGCCTGACTGTGCTCCTCCTTCCCCCAGCCTCACCTTCTGAAGAGATCTTCACTCTTCAGTGGGGACATCTGGGGAGACTGTGACACATCCATTCCTAGAGGCTCCACAATCATTCTCTAGAATTTGTACAAACATGTCCAGTAAACCTCTTCTTATGCAAATTTTAAAAAAAAGAAAGAAAACCCTCAGGAGTGGCTCTGAATCTGAGGCCAGCTTCTGTGCTGTCTCCTGGCGCCTTCCTTCATTCCTCTAGAGCAGCCCAGCTTGTCCTGTCCCAAGGCTTCTCCTCTTGCACAGAAGGATCTCACACCACATAGCATCAGCTTCCCCTGGCTCCACTTTATTTCTGCACACTCAGCTGCACACACTTCCCAGCAGAAGCTCCTGGCTGGACACCAGCTGTCCTGCCTGCCCTGGAGTTTGTTCTGACGCCAGCAGTGTTTCCCTCACCACCTGCTGGGATCTCTGCTTTGATCTCATGGATCCAACAGGAGAGTTTTCAGAGTCAGCATCCTTCTGGGTTCTAGAAAGGAGTAAGTCAGGGGTAGTTGTAAATTTAACCTAGGTACATCAGGAATTTAAATTAAGAGGAAGTCAGAGTCAAACTTCCTAATTTCCACTGCTTACATTCACCAGAGACAATGAATGAGCTTTAATCCCTCTCACTTCTTTACAGAACCAGAGCTCAGCATGTCCAAGAGTCTCAGTTGGTGTCCTTGTGTTCCATGAGCTGTGAGACACTGTGAAACCTTAGTCTGCAGGTGTAATTTGTTCTAGAAACTTGCTCGTAATCCAGAGCACCTGCATGTCCAAGCAAATACCCGCTTGAGAAATAATGGAAACCCACATGATTTGTTTTACAGCATAAACATATTCATATAGAAATGATTCCAATACTGTAATATAATTCAGAATAATAAAGAAAATATGAAATGTAAAGAAAAATGAACAAATTCACCTGCCCTTAACTTTTAAAACCTTCCTGCCTGGTGTGAGGGAAACAAGTGAGTGGAAGGTATATGGGCATTTTCAGTATCAGGAATGGAATCACAGATCTTTAGTAGCTCAATGGCATGTTTTTGTTTTTGCAGTCCTAACAAGGGTCTTACCCAAAGCACTTGCTTTTCCCTCATTTTGAGCTCTCTGTGGGACTGTGACACTGCATTCCTTAAACAGATTCATTGTTCACATTGCTACGGCCTTATTCTGGTGTTGCTTTTGGAAAAAAAATGTTGCGCTGTTTCCCACACCTTTGACATCTTCCTGCACTCATTTGAAGGGAAGGATTTGTCCACATTTTTCTCCTTTTCCTCTGCAGAAAAGAGCTCCTGAGTGACCTATTGCTGTTGGGAGATGAGCATCCACAGCCACAGGGGAAAGAGAGGGTGGAAGGGCACTGACTTAGTTGTGATCATGTGACATTAGGCATTTGTCCTACTTATTGCCAGTCACCCCTTGATCTTCAAGTTATAATTTATCACAAATGCCTGATCATCTTGTGGAACATTCACAAAACTAGTTACGTGCAGCCCTAGGCTTTATTGCGCTGGGAATTTGTGCTCCTATAGCTAAGTACATGAAAATTTTACAGTGTGTCCTTGTGATTCAAAATTCAAATAATCAGCAATCAGCAATATGGTTTGAAGAATTCATATTTTTCCACAAGAAAATTTGATCCTTAAATTCAGTGCTGTGTTCTCTCTCTATTCTCCAGGAAACTTCTTGTGTGTTTTATAATGGGGGAAATAATGCATTTTTATTTTGCTTTTTCTCTTGTGATACCTTAAAAAAAATTTGTACTATACTGGCTCAGTGGTTTTCCTTGCCCCACATTACTACATCTCAGTGTGTGCCTCAAACCCTGAGCTGTTTGTTCAGAGCTGAACCCCATGGCCCCTCTCTGAGGCGCCTGTGCCTTCTCAGCTGTGTGGCTGCTCGCCCTGGTTCGTTAGTCTGCCCCGTCCTCCTGGAGGAGGGAAGTGTGGCCCAGGTCAGGAACCTGCTCCCACTGGAGACGCAGTCTCTGCAGGAGCCCAGAGCCCCGTCGCTGCCCCTCTCCTCACTGTCTCCCCTTCAGGAGAGGCTGTGTTGCCTCAGCAGGGCTGCTCTTCTCTGGGGCTCAGCTGCAGCGTCCCCTCCTGCTCCCGGCTCCATTTTCCTCTCCCCCCTCCTCACCCTGGACCAGCGCTGTAGACAGACCCCGCGTGGGGCAGGTGAGGAGTCCGTGCTGCTGTGCACTGCCCTGCTGCACGCTGGGCTTCATGCTGACCCAGCGCTCCTGTGAAGAGCGAGAAGCAGGGGCCTGGGGTGGGGGAGTGGGTGGGCACTGCGGGGTCTCCACGTCCTCCATGCTGAGGCTCTCACTGCCCTCAAAGCCTTCCTGTCCACTTTGATGAAGACATCAAGCCAGCTCTGGAGAGGGAAGAGGAAGACTGATGGGCTGGCCCACTACCTTCCTTTTCTGGTCACCTGCTAACAGATGCTCTTGGCGTGTCCAGCACATCACTTCCATCAGCACCCTAAGTCCAGTCTAAGTACAAAGTGCACTGACCTGTGTGGTGTTAGCTGGCAGGTGTGTGCACAGACAGGACGTGCATTTTAACATGCCACCCCACGTGGGGTTCTAGCTGAGGGTGTTCTGAAAACTTGAATTGATATTAAGTAGAGTGGATCAGTGTTTATTTCACCCACCATGTCACACGTGCTCCTCACACCCATTGCTGGTGTCTGATGGACTGGACCACGGTGACAGGACTGTCCCCAGGTCACTGGTTCTTGTGGACAGCTCTGCTGCCAATCAAGAAGAGCTCAGGGAATGCTGTGAGATCCACTGTGTTTTACCACAGAAAACCATGAGATGCTGTGTGATCTGCGGCTCTCGGGAGCCAGCTGGGTGGACAGAGTATTTCAGCACCCACCTCGGGAGTCCACAGATGGAAGGAAAAATGATACCTCCCAAGGGCAGAGGAAAAGGAAACAAACAATAGGAAACTGCTTGGCATTGGGTATTTTGCTAAGTGATGGTTTAGTTAATTTCGTTTATTTAAAGCAATGTGTAGGAAAATATTTTGGATTTCGTGTTTTGAAGGTGGGTACTAGGAAGCAAACTCTGGACCTCACACTTGCCAGTCAGTCACTGTGCCACTGAACTAAATCCACGACCCCTAAAGGGAAATACTTTATGTCCAGTGCATCCGTAATGCAGTATTCACACAGACAGAGTTGATAGTCATAGAAGGGTTAATTAGTAAGCAGTAGCTTACTGCCCTACATGCCATTTTTGTAAACACAAAAGGTAGCATTATTTACCCTCTCATGGTTCCTCCAGCCTCAGGCACAGCTCCTCATATCCACATTCAGCCTGCGCACACGTGGAGCATCACGCTGACCTGCTCGTCCTCGGGGTGGTACCCGGACCCTGAGCTCCAGTGGTGGGACCCACAGGGACTGCCTCTGTCATCCAACTCTGAGACTAGGTCCGTACAAAAAGATGGCCTGATCCACGTGGAAAGCTCTGTCACAGTGAAGGAAAGGTCAAGAGCAGATGTGTCCTGTTCGATCAGAAATCCTGTGCTCAGAGAGGAGAAGGAGGCACGTCTCTCAGTGGCAGGTGAGTTCCCTCGGTGCCCTCACTCTGCGATATGGGTGCTGAGGAGGGAGGGGGACCAGCGGTGACCCTGATGGGAAGACTGGGAGGATGAATGGCCCAGGTCATATCTCTTAATCACTTTTCTCTCTTGTTGCTGAGACAAAATAATGGATGCCCAAAGTTAGGAAAGGGAAGGCTTATTTCTTACAGGTTGGAGGTTTCAGTACAAAAACAGTTGCCTACAAACCACATTGTGGCATGATGGGGTGGGGGCAGCAGTTCATGGCGGCCACAAACCGCAAGAGGAAACCACAAAGAGAAAGACATGCCTTCTCCCCGCACTTACACTCTATGCTTGCTGCATGTCTGGGCAGGTGTAGCACTCACACTGCCATTCCGGTGCTAGACAATGAACCAATCACAAATGCTAGATTTGGCTGTGTCCATGATTGCATGAGGCTTGAGGGGAGGGGCATCTGAACATAAACCATAACATCACCCATTTCCAACTCTTATTTGGAAAGCTAGTTAATTATACCTGTTTGGGTATTTTTATTTTCTGTATAGTAAACCATTATTTCACTTCATAATAAATGATGTCATGGATAAATGAGACACGTACATATAACAGAGCATATTGATGAGTATGTTGAAGTTCATCCCAAGGCTGTCAAATGCCATTTCCCATGGGAGACTCCTGCATAACAATGTCGAATTTATCCCTCCTTTGTCACACTGAGTTGAAATCCCAGCATTGCCCGCTGCTGGCCCTGTGACCCTGGACAAGCACTGCCCACTGTCTGTCCCACCCTGTTATGCAGGATCAACCCCACTATCCATGTCACTAGATCCTCCTGAGGAGTCACTCACACCAGGAGTGAGGGCAGAGCAGCGCTGCTCCCCACAGTCCACGCTGGGCTCTGTCCACAGCAATGCCCACAGGAATCCAGGGCTCCCTGAGCCTCCTGGATTGTTTTCCTGGGTCACAGAGAAACCACGCAGCCCGGGACCTCGCTGGTCCTGTCCTGTGCATCTGTTCTCTCTGCAGCCTCATCTTTTGCTCCTCTCTCCTTTTCTCCCCACCTCCTGCCCCACCCCACCCCGCACAGACCTGCTGCCCATGGCGCTGCCTGCTGGGCTCCTTCTGTCTCCTCACAGGAGCAGTTTCCCGCTGTCCTGGACACTGAGCCCTGTCCAGGAGCCTCGCCCAGCTCCGCCTGCACTGAGCGCCTCTCTGTGCTCCCCTGTGTATTCTGAGCTATGTTTTTCTGTGTCCCCAAGCACAGTATAAAGTGTTTTGGATGTTGTATTCTTTTTTTGAATACTCCTACTAGTTAGTAAATTAGTTAATGTCAAATATATATGGCCAAGTTGATATAGAAATTTATGTTGAGAGATTACTAAAAATCATTTTTATAATTTATTATATCTTACATACATTAAAGGTAATTAAATGCAGAGTTTTTGAAGCAGAAATTTAAAGAGAAAATTATGTATCAGGAGAATTTGTTTCTACGGAGCACCTTAGAAAAATAAAATTTGAGGTGATACTGTAGCATAAATGCTGTAGTTAGACTTCCCTGCCAGTAAAGGATTTCAGAACATTTTTGAAGATGCAGAATTGGAGTTAAGAAATATAATTATCTTTAATCCTAATGCCAGAGGACTCCTGAAACCTGTATATAGAACATGAGTAGATAAAGAAGGCATATTCATGCTTATATAATTTAACCAAATACCCTTAAACAATGATGCAGCAATGATCTGATTAGCTGATCTACATGCAAGCATGTTTTTAGCATTACTGACTGAATTCTTGAGTGAGAAAGTCCTTATTTCTCTTCTGAGCTCAAATTTTCACATAGATGGACCCTGGCATCATAGTCGTGCTTTCAAATGTAAGTCACTGAGAGTCACACCTTTCAGGTGAATCCTTACGGTGAGCTGGAGTGTCTTCGGGGTGTGAATGCTGGCATACACTTCCCTATCCCCTGGCACCCTTCCAGATGCCTGCTTTCACTGCAGCCCGTTTCCCCCGTGCTCTCAACATAACAGCAGACTCACAGCTATACTATGTACAGGTGGGAAATTGCTGGAAAGAGAGGGGCCATGGCAGGTTCACCTAAGATTCATGAGGACGAGTAAGTGTGTAGTGGATTAATACTTACTAACACTGTCACACGTCACATATACAAACACGGTATTCAATCTTGATGGTAGATGCATGAGTGTCTGCTGCACTGGTTCCCATACCCAACGTGTTCCTGAATTTCTCAAGTTACTCAGCCCCTCCTGGGTCTCACACATCGGGGAGCAGGGACACAGGAGCCCTCAGGTCCTCAGCTCCTGAGAGCTGCAGAGGGGCTGAGGCCCAGAGTCTCTGCCCTGTTTTCTCCCTGGAGAAACCATCCGAGGACTGGAGCCCAGCACCAGGTCAGCCGGGGTCCTGCTGGGTCTCAGCGGCTGCTTCCTGTTTTCCAGAGGCCTTGTTTCCCCGGGTCAGTGCCTGGACAGTGATGCTGGTTTTGCTCCTGGTGCTCCTGCTTGTCAGTTTGATGATCATTGCTGTTCTCCTCCTGAAATCTAGAAGAGCCCAAGGTAAAGGGGAAAAAGTGTGGGTTCACTCATTCGTGGAGCGTTCGTGGGACCATAGTTACATACAAGTCAAGAGTGAATTCAGAAAATCTTGCTCATGTGAAATTCAGTGGAAGAAGCTTGAGGAGGAAGAGAACTTTGAATTGCACATTTTTGAATCTCATTGGGGATATTCAGTGTTTTCCCTCTTCCTGGTCCTTCTTCTCTTGATTCTTGCTGGACTGACCCTGCTTCCCTCCTAGGGCCCAGGTGACCCTCACCCTGGAGGGTTCTAAGTGCTCCCCAGGCCCAGAACCATGTGTCCCTCATTGTCACATGGCATGCAGCTCTGTGTCTCTGATGGTGCAGGGCCAGGTGCCCTTCACAGCTGCTACCAGGGGCCAGCTCAGTGTCCACTCAGTGTCTGGTTCAGTGTCTATGTTGGTATCGGTCTCAGTGTCCAGCTTGGCATCCAGCTCAGTGTCCAGCTCAGTGTCCAGCTCAGTGTCCAGCTCAGTGTCCAGCTCAGTGTGCAGCTCAGTGTCCAGCTCAGTGTGCAGCTCAGTGTGCAGCTCAGTGTCCAGCTCAGTGTCCAGCTCAGTGT
>PVJX010003709.1:0-104671 GCA_004027295.1 Dolichotis patagonum
AGGAGAGGAAAGGAAAGGAAGGAAAAGTTATATCACCAATTGTGGGCACTTCAGGCCTGGAAATAACCAGTGGTTGAAATAAGTAAAAGTAACCAAAAGTTTCCCAGCAAAGCTGGACCCTCCATGAAAGAAGACTTGGGATAAAAAGTGTGTGTGTGTGTGTGTGTGTGTGTGTGTGTGTGTGTGTGTTTTCATAAACAAACATAGAAAAATGGATTTTTCTGAAGAGAGTAGGTTACAGAGAGCACAAAAGAAAAAGAAAACTGACAGGAAGAACAAAATTGAGGGAACACCTTTGTATCTGAGGACAGAAAATTTGAAGAAGTAAAAAGTACATTGTTTTATACGCTTTCACTAAGAGGAAGATTGGAAGAAACTGATCTTTAGAGTCCCGATTTCAGATGAAGTTGTTTAGCTCTCGAACTGTTAAGGGATCCTAGAAAGTATCTAGTCTTTTCCCATGAAGTTTATAAGAGGGCAGCAAAGAATATCCTCTGGACACAGGTATCTTATCCTTGAGCAAAATAGTACAGACATCTTATGAGGTTGTTACTGCCTTTGTAATGGATCAAATCATTCTCTTTTAGGGACCTCCAGGCATTGAGGGAGATGCTGGTCCTCAAGGTGAACCAGGTGCTAAGGTAACTTTCTTTTAAAGTAAGAGAAAAGGTCTCTAAACTGCCCCATTTTGGCAGACATCTTGAAAGCAGGTGAAGGCCAACAGATAAAAGTGATCATTGTTTTGGCATCTTTACTCCTTATGTGTCCCTCACAATTAGACATCCCATTTCAGTGAAAAAGACTTCATTCTTCTCCCTTGTTTCTTCAGGGAGATGTTGGACCTGTGGGCAGTGCTGGAGGAGCTGGGGAACCAGGGTTACGCGTAAGTACCTAGCAGAAACAGTTTTAATGCATTTACTCAACCATTTCAGGGACTAAAAGTTACTAGCCTAAACATATCAAAGAAATGGCATAAGCCTTTTTAATCCACTAGAGAAAATGTGTGTCTTTTTTTTCCTGATTTCAAAAACTGCAGATTAAACTCTGCTGCACTCTTATTTAGTAGCACTTAGAACTGTAAACCAGTACATCTTTTTCTAAAAATCAGGTGCATTCTGAAAAACTCTTGCCAATAATGTGGAGTTTTAATTTGATAGCCTTGATAAGTAATGCTACTACAAACCTACTTCATGTTGGGCTATTATAGGAAGCATTTTTTCCAAAGATAGCAGTGTTTAAGACATTTAAGAGGCATTTGTTCACTAAAAGACAAACAAGGGAGATATATTTTTGCATCTGGTTTGTTTCTTTTTATTTTCCCTGCTTTGGGGAGTGGATGAGTTAGAGGTAAAGGTAATGGAAGCGTCAGAGATGAGAGCAATGGAACAACTATTACTAAGTACTAATTAACTTACTTTACAATAATTTAGATATCAAGAGAAAATAATTTAGGTATCAGTTGAACTTTAACAAATTCATAAAATGTGATTCTATATTTCTGTAGCTCCATATCTAGAAGGCAGCTTCTTAATGAACCATGGCCTAAATCTTTGCTTTTTTTTGTCAAGAAGAAATATAGAAACTTTAATGTGGTGGAATGATCATAACTGAGTCAAGGTGTATTGACTTATTTAAGTTCCTTATAGCAAGGTACTATATTTTATGTGAGATTCAGTATTTACATTTTTTGAACTCAGAAACATCTCCAAGTGAATATATGTACCTTTTACTTATATGAAATTTAATAATAATCTGAAACTATCACATATTTGAATTTACAATGCTGTAAAGAGCTATTCAAAACAAATTAACTCAAAGACTTTCTTAGAAACAAAATAGAATTAGAAATAAATGAATACAAGATTGCTTTCTATACATTTGAAGGATAAAAAACAAGATAAATGACATAAACAAAAAGTAAACTTAACTCTTTGCTTCTGCTATAAAATAGGGTGAACCAGGATCTCCTGGAGAAGAAGGTGTCCAAGGAAAAGATGGACTAAAGGTAAATTATATTGTAACATTTTATATAAAATATTGTCTCACACAATCTTTAAAATACGACAAATAATCATTTTGTGTGCCAAACAAAAACTTGCTTATTGTATGTCAGAATTAGGTGACAGCATTCCTTTTTAATTTTTTTGTTTTTCATTTGGTTCCAGGGAACCCTAGGAGAAAGAGGACCTCCTGGAGAAGATGGAGAAAAAGGAGAGATGGGCTTGCCAGGAACTATAGGGCCCTTGGGTAGACCAGGTCAAATGGGCCTTCCAGTGAGTACTGTTAGATTCATTTTGAAATTCTCTATGGACTTAGAGCCTCAAAGTACATATACACAAAAACACAGTCACACACACACACACACACACACACACACACACACACACATACACTTTGACCCATTATGCATCCAATGGGCAATTAGAGGTGTTGAATTATGGCTTTGGAGAACAAGGAGTAATTATCATTCTAAGATGCAAAGAAGAAAAATACTTTTCCATAAGCCATGGAATTTCTGTCATAAAGCAATTATAAGTGAATGGTTTGTGTTGCTTCATACTTTGCTTAAATATTTTGGATCTTTATTCATAGAACTGACATTATTTCTGTAGAATAATATCCTAGCTTCAGGATAAAATTCTTTGCAAACATAATATAATCTGATCCTTACTTTAAAGTCTTTGTTTTGCTTAAAAATCCTAAATGTCAAAGTAGACAAATTCTGTCACCTTGGGGCAAAAGGAAGATGTGAATAAATGATGCGAACAGCTTCTCTCTTGCTTAAAACATGAATTTGGGTACATTTTTCCTTATATAGCCTTCTGAGCATTTTATGATTTTTACTTTACTATTTCCTATTTCTTGTCTCCAGTCTTTAGAAACATTTGATTCTTGGGAGATGGGCATCAATCTGATATTCTTTATCAAAACTGTGCCCCTTTTAGTTCTTCAAGCTGGAGACCCTCCCCTGTTTTCTCTTACTTTCAAACTCTGCCTATGCCTAGATTATTCAACCTCTATTTTTCTAAGTTTTCTTGTCTTTGGAGATCTACTCCTCTTTTTGAAGTCATTCCCTACAACCCAACTGTGAAGTAATTTTTATTTCTTCTGCACTCTGGCAATTTTCTTCAGCCTTTAACAGATTTGGAGTTAACTTTTTTAGCATGTAGGTCTGTTTTCCCAGGGAGAGCACAGCTTTTCAAACCAGATGCACTGTCTTTACTTCTTCCCAGTGCTTCTGTACTTCACTGTAAATACTGTGGAACTTATTAGGGGTGAACTGATTATGCAAGTAGACAGGGAAGCAAAGTAGTCATTTACAGAGTTGGTACTCTTCATGTATTGTTCCTGTACTTTCTCTGACTCTTAACCTCCACATGATTAATGATTTTTCTATGTTAGCCCATTTCTAAATCTATTTAGTTAGGTTTTCAGTGCTAAGGTGAAAACCATCTGAAAATAGTATGAAGCACAAACAGTAGCATACTTTGGAGCACAAACTAGCAATCTTGTCATTCACGCTTATCCATGAAAGTAGTATGTTTGTAGCAATTAAAATAATGCTATAACACATTCTCCCCCAAATAATAATTGCACCAGCATATTTCAAAGTGACATCTGAAGAATGAGGATAAACTAAATGCAGCCCCTTTTTTGGGAATTGGCCAATTGAGTCATTTTACCTTTAGTTTTATCATAATGGTAATATGCCTATTTATCTTCTGTCCTGCCCTTTTGGCTATGGTGACTTTTCTGGCACAACACGTAGAAAGCTTCAAGGAATCTTCCTCAAAACTATCTTAAACCTCTCTGATTCTGTATATACTCACTTATATACTTTCATACAGTCCTCCTAATAACATGTGTTATTCTCCATTCTGTAACTGAAAAACATAGAATTAGAGAATGCAAGCTCTTATAAGATAACTTGCCAGATGGTAGAGTGGCACTAACTCATTTCATTTTTGCATCTCTGAACCTCAACTAAGTAAGCAGTTTTAGTCTTCTATTTTTCCTTTCTAGAGTCTTTGATACTTGTCTGCATTTTTAAAGAATTTCTTTTCCATTAGTATCAGGGCTTGACTGACAGAAAAATAACAAATGTTAAGAAGTTGTGATTATCTTCCTGATAATTCTTGTCAAAATTTTGTTTAGGTTACTTAGAAAGCCAAAATGATTATTCATGTTATCCTGGATTTTTTTAAGACCAATTAACTTAGTTCCCTAGCAAAATCCTAAGAGTTGTCGGGAGGAGAACCATAGAATTAAAAAAGCCTAACAGCCATAACAAAGCTGAGACTTGCGAAAGGGATGATGAAGCTTGACAGCTGTGATGGCTAGAGCAAAAATGAAAAGGGGGCTCAAAACAAGGCATGGAAAAATGATAAACAGAGATTTCATCTGCTTCATAATTTTTCCCAGGAACAATCCTGCCTAGTACACATCTTTAGTGCCTTTTTTTAGTAACAACACATGTGTGTTTCTTTTTTATCCTTTTTGTTGTTCTCCTTGGAATTTTAAATGCCTTTCAGCTTATAAACTCAATAAAAACACTGTGGCATATTTTTTTCAAAAGTATTTCATGATCCAAGGAACTATTGCCTAATCAGACAGCCTGATGCTGGATTTATTTTGTACTTTTAAAATTCTTCCTTAGGCAATGTCACAAAGATGCTACTTCAGATTCTTACAAAATAAATAAGAAGGAGATTGAGAGAAAAAAATTTTCACTCTTCTCCCAGAAAAAGAAGCTTTCCTTATTTTCTAGAGAATTGAAAATGAGTTCTGGATTGAAAAGTAAGAGAGGGGAAACACCAGTTAATAAATTACAAATCTAAGCTACTATAAACTTCTTTAAAGAAAACATTAAATATTTTATGTTTGAATTCGATGCTAAGACATTCAGCTGCCTAAATGCACAATGTTTATAAAAAAAAATTAGGAAGCATCTGACAAGAAACATCTGCCTGACTTATGGTCTGTCATCTGTTTCTAAAACTCTGCCACGATGGTGTCCATTATGTAAACATGTGGAGCTATGAACTCCAAAGTAGAGTGTATTACAATGAAATTATCTGGTTTTATTCTTTTAGGAAAAAATTTGATAGGATTTATTGAGATGTAGTTTTCCTGGTCTGCTTAAGGTGGTGTGATATTAAGCACCAGTGAAAATCTTAAGGGAAGAAGAAATAAGGTAGACTTCTCTAAGAAGTTTTTTTACTAAAATCTTAAAAATGAAGTCATAATGATGAGAGGAATATCAGTAGTTTAAAAACGTAAAATATACATGGCACATCTTTCTGAAATAGTTCCCTCAGAAACTGAAAAAAAATAGTTAAGAATTGGAGGTTGGAATAAAGAATAAAGAGGTCAGGAATAAAGAATTATCTAATCTGGATCATCTGAGTGGTTTCTACCATCCTGGTATTAGATGTATTTGTTCTGAATTGTTTTGTTATAAGGAAACATTGTTCAAACTTCTGATCTCCTGCTAAAGAGCTGTACATTGTTGGGAAAGTCTTTCTTTGGTACGTCAGTTTGTATTACATATAATAAAGGAGTTAGAGCTATGCCTATTGCTCCCAAGATGAATGTGTCAAGAGGGTCATTGAATTAGCAGGACCTGTTCCTCCTATTCCTAGTTCAATCAGGAAAAAAAAGTATTTTAATGCTATTCAATATACGAGTTTCTGCATAGATTTTCTTTGGAAGAAAGGGTTCTGTGATTTTACATTAGTTTATATTTCTAAAGTTTTATTCAACCCTATAGATTTGTAATTCTATAAAGGGTATTTGCCCATTCATTAATTCAAAAGATTTTTGAGTATTTTCTGTGAGGCAAGAACTCTGCTAAGCACAGGGCATGGGTGAAAGATCACTATATATTGTAATAATGAATGCTGTAAATAAATGGGTTGGTGAAAAATGAAATTAAAAGATAAGTAAATAAAAAGGACTATAAAATAAAATAACAGATTAAGGGCAGGAAAGTCAGCTTTTTAAGAGTAGAGAATTTATTTATGCTAGAGCAGTGAGGGATTAGTAACCCTCACTGAACTTGAATAAATTGTAAGTAAATAAAAGTAAACTTGAATAAATAAGAGAAATTCATCATGCAGTGAACTGTAGGAGAATCCTTCAAAGTAGATGTAACAGCAAGCACCAAGATATGAGCCAAGTCCTAAGTTTTAGAAAATGAAAAGGAAGCTAATACAGTTGTTGCATAATGAATACTGAAACATTGTTCAAGATGAGCTTGAAGAAATAGAAAGCAGACATGAAGTACTTTATAAGCCAGGGTAAGAAGTTTGTGTTTTATTTAAAGTATGTTTGAGAACCCACTGAAAAGATTTCAGAAAAAACATAATTTCTTATGGAAATCACTCTATAATGTCTTAACCTTATTTAATACTATCTAGGATTATTGATTATTGAGGGATATATTAACTTATAGGAAAATAACAAAATAAATTTGAATTAGAAAAGCATGGAATAAGCCCTGCTTATTTCTAAATAAATGAATAAGTAAATAATGTTTTGAAAAGTTAGGGGCACACCTTAGTGCAAATGTCTAGGATTCTCTTTACTTCCCCTAAAACTAGATCATATTTTCATTTATCTACTATTTACTAAAAGCCTTACAGTGATAGAAAGTGTACCTTCTCCACAGTATAGGACACTCTTGTGTACTAGATGTTCTATGCTCCACTTGTAAAAATATTAAAAGATGGAAATGTTAAAAGATGAAAAGTAGAAAAATCTTCTCTTAAGACATTCAGCCATCAGGCATATGAACTTTCTTGGCAGAGAGAGAGAGAGAGAGAGAGAGAGAGAGAGAGAGAGAGAGAGAGAAAGAAAGAAGAAAGACAGAGAGAGAAAGAAAGAAAGAAAGAAAGAAAGAAAGAAAGAAAGAAAGAAAGAAAGAGAAAGAACTGGTATTCAAAAAGGCAAAGAAAAGAGTACTTTAATAACATTCAAAACATTTCCCATTGCAGTGCAAATGGGAAAGATGGAGAGATATGGTTTAGGGGTGAGAGAAGAAAATTCAAAAGACTTGAAGAGTTATCATCCAGTATCACAATCAGAAGTTCATTAGTGTAAAGTACAGATTAAATAACTTAGGACTTATAAATAGTATTTAAAGCCATAGGGACAGGATAAGATCACCTAAAAGGATCAAAGAAAGAGGACTCTTCAAAATTAAAAGGTTGGGCCAAGGAAGAGAAGCCCTTATGTAAGAGATTGTAAGTAGAAAGCCAGGGAATCATGTGGCTGTGAACACAGAGGCTTACTTATTTTAGAATAAACAGAAAAAAGTATTTTAAATAAAATGAGCTAGGCTAGGCATGTGGCTCACTGGTAGAGCTCTTGCCTTGCATGCATAAGGCTCTGAGTTCAATCCTCAGCACCCAAAAAAATAACAAATAAATACATAAATAGATAAATAAATAGAATGAGGTAATTAAGTTGCCATTAGTTCTAGCTATAAAGTCAATTTCTGAAAAATGAAAGAACAAAAACCCAAATGAACAGAGAAGGAGAGTTAAGAAAATATTAACAATGTGCATAAACAAGTTTTTCAAAACATTTTGACATGGAGAAATAGAAACTTGGTCTAGAAAAGTATACAAGAGAAAATTTTTTTAAAAAGAGAAATAAAAGTATGCAGGAGAAATTAATACATGGAAAGGAAGGGAGAGATGGAGATGCATGAGATCAAGGAATTTTTTTGTAAGGAGTAGTTGTAAGCCTATTTAAATACTTATATGAATCATCCAGTAAAGAGAAAAATTACTAGTGCAAGTAAGAGAAAGGTCCCATCAGAAGGGAGGGCTTTGGATAAAGAAGCCAGCATGTACTTCAGAGCACAACGGAGGAGCTGGCCTCAGCATGAGAATGACCCTTTTTTCTAAGGGACTGGAGACAGAATATGTGGCTGTAGGGGGTATAGCTCAGTGGTAGAGCATTTGACTGCACAATATGTGGCTTTGTAACCAGGAAGTTAATAGGTTAGGTTTGGGAAGAAGAATTTCCGACTCCTAATCTACTTGCTACAATATGTTAGAAATGTGAGGCAAGGTTATTAACTTAAAAGTGAGACAAAAGTAGAGGTTTGAAAATAGACACAAATGTGCAGTCATTGATTAGTAACTAATACTGCAATCACACACATTTATGAGACTAATGTGTTTCATCATTGTCAGAACTTTCATTGTGATTATGCACTGCAAATTCATAAAATGTTAATATTTAAACATTTACACAAACACACTGCTGCCTACACCAAATTGTTTGTTGGCAGGTAGTATCACAATGTGTCACCTGATAAATTTGTATGTGAATCTGGTACAGTTGTGGAGGACTAATATAATTAAAGGTTGTGTGAATGCCATCTTATCCCAGTATTACAACAAACTTTGAACATTTTAAATAAGTCATATACTTTATATATTAAACAAAAAAAGTTATCCCAATAGATGAGGAAAAAAACATTTAGCAGAATTCACTTTTCACACATTAAACTATCATACCTAATCGTGACACCTAAAAGAAATAAACTAAGATTATCACTATAGTCTTAAGCCTCTTTGGATGTTGTTAGAAATGATCTAGTAAAAAAAAATGGTATTTAGAACCATAGCAATTCAAATTCCCAGTCAGTATACTGAAAGAAAAGAAATAATCCATAAATTATAAGAATCATGAGAGACTTCAGCAAAATATAGCTAAGATACAAAATAGATTTTATTTTTCTTTATTTTTGAGTAGAAATCTCTATGCTACTGGCCACAAAATTGAGTACCTAAGAATAAACCTAACTATATCTATTCAAAAACTCTATAAAAAATTTGCAGAAAAAATTTACAGTTTGAAAAACACTGTAATAGTTTATCAAAAAGCTGAATAAGTTGATATTTTTACTCATGGATAAGAAGTCATAATATCAAAAAAAGTCATAATATCATGAAATTATCAATTCTCCGCTAATTGATTTATGCATCAAAATGTTAAAATACTTAAACATTTAAGAGAATGTTCTGTGATCTCATGAGAAAAGGGAAAGCAGTAGGGATTTCAATCAAAATACTAAAAGAAGCAAGAAAATGTTAAAAAAAATTTACTACATTAAAACTGTAAACTTGTGATAATATACAGTGTGACAAAATAAGTTACAGCCTAGGAGATTTGTAATATATAGAATGAACAAAATTCACATGTGTTTCAAAAAAGGAACAGCCCAGTAGAATAAAGGACAGAAGATAGATACCAGAAATTCACATGTAGATATCTAATAACTGTATGAGAAGATACTCATTTTTCCTTAATAACAAGTAACTGCAATTAAAATCACAAATAACATTTCATGTTGCACTCATAAGGTGAATAAAATTTAAGCCTGATAGTATTAAACATTACAGAACATATAGAGTAAATGCAACTCATAAACACTACTTTGGGGACACAAACTGGAAAAACCACTTTGGAAAACAGTTTAGCAATAACTGCTATACTGCAGGATACACATATCCTACAATCCAGCAATTCAACTCCAGGGTATTATATATTATACTGACATGAGTAAAAGATGTAGCATGCATTATTACAGTATTGTGACAGGAGGAAAAAAAAAACCAAAGAGTTAATCATTGGGAAAATGGTTAAGCTGTAGTTTGATAACATGGAATTCTGTAACAATAGAAAAAAGTGAGACATGCTGAACATATAAACAAAATGCTTTATAATAAGTTTTAGAAGAGGACCAGGGATATAGCTCAGTGGTACAAGTGCCTGCCTGGAAGCACAAAGTTCCAAATTCGATTTCTGGTACCAAAAAAATTTTTTTTAGAATACATAAAGTACAATACTGCTTACTTAAAGTTTAAAAAGATACAAAACAAGGATATATTAATTGGGGATACATATAAGTGAAATAAAAGTACAAAGAAATACATGGAATAATAAATACACAAGGCAATGACTGTACCTGAGTAGAGAGAATCGTATTTGGAAAGGTATATTGTAAATGGTACTTTAATTTTACATATCTATACACACACACACACACACACACAGATCCTGTTTCTTCAAGTGGATGGTGAGTACCTAGGTTTTATTTTATCTGTTGATGTCTTCATATATTTAAATGTTGTGTAATACACTTTAAAAGGCAGAAGGTAGTGAAGACTTAACAG
Organism: Dolichotis patagonum; assembly: GCA_004027295.1. Taxonomy (NCBI): domain Eukaryota; kingdom Metazoa; phylum Chordata; class Mammalia; order Rodentia; family Caviidae; genus Dolichotis; species Dolichotis patagonum. The sequence continues at coordinate 10,194 of PVJX010003709.1, forward strand.
TTACTGAGCTCCTTCTTGTAAGACTAGTGCTTTCTAAGCTTTACATGCATTACCTCATTTAATGTTGGTAACCCTTCAAAATACTTTTATTATGCCCCTTTTACTTAGAAAGGAAACCCAGGCCTCTGGAAGTTAGGTAATCTCTCAAGACCGTATAGTTACTAAGTACAGAAGCAGAATATGAAGCTGCTGGAGTAGTCTGGCTTTTGAAAACTCACACACTTATCCTCCATGATGGTTAATTAGCCTCTTTTTAAAAGGCCTTGTTAGCTACAAAGAACTCCGCGGAAAAGTGCAACTATCGTTTTTATCTGTGGATGCAGTTATAATTATAGCAATAGAGCATGACTGCTTTGGCCTCCATATTCAGTGACTTTCTGAGGCCAGAAGACCATTTGCTGTGGTGCATAGGGCATGAGTCACTTTCTTAGGTATCTGTTTATTCACTCAAAAAATATTTCTTAAAAGCCTACATAGCACAGTGGTAAACCACAATTTATTTCTTGTCTACAAGACTTTTGCAGTTTGTCAAACTTCATTGTATTTCACAAAGCTTTGGGAACGCAAATTTGCAATTTTCATCTTCATTTCCAACTAATAAAAGGAATGTTGTGATTAATTATTAGTCATTTTAGAACTTGTAATCTGGCTTACTATGGATCACATCACACTTAAAAGCCTAACTTTTGTTGATCTAAAAATTAATGTGGCATTCCACTCTACTAAAAATAGTATACATTGAAAACTTTTAAGCTACTTTTGGCTAAAGAAAACATCAATTGAAATGAAAATATTATTTTAAAAAGTTTAATATGACTAACTCCTTTTTTCTCCCTGTACTTTCTTCTCTTTTTCCCCCACAGGTCAAAGAATATCTCTTTATTCCTCTATACTTCAATGAGATTTTGAGATCTTCTTTGACCACATATTAGATATATTTTATAATCCTGTTCTTTGACCAAGATACTGAGCTCACAACAGCTCATTAAGGTGTTGAGGATGCATTTTTTTACTTTAATTACATTCCTATTAATTAAATTTGGATTCTAAAATTAAGTAATTTTCTTCCTGAAAAGTAATTTAATTTTTCCTATTTTTCTAAGTTTCTGTGTGTCACCCTTATAACTGAAACAGTTACGCCTTTAAATTACCATGGCCTCTTTTTAAATAAGTACACAAACATAATGTTGTTGAAAACTAATTCCTATTTTTATTTAATGTTCAGTTATATGATTATCTAATATAAATATTTGAGCATCTCATTCCTCTTTCACTATTTATTTCTCTTTTTTATATTAAATATTCAGGGACCAGAAGGAATTGTGGGGATTCCAGGACAAAGAGGTCGTCCAGGAAAGAAGGTAATTTTATGCTAGCTTTCTTATTGAATATCCGAGCTCCATAAGAAGCTGTAGTGTTTAGGTATAAGCAATAAAAATTCAAAATTTAACTTAGAAAGACATTTGCATAAATTAATATTTACTTCAAGTTAGGAGTAAATGTCACCTTGATTATGTAAAGGGTCTATTTTTCAGTTTGTTGTTTGTGGAAATGCTTTGCTTTTTCTTTATAACTTTTTTGTCAAAAAGCCTTTTAGTAAATTATGGATAAGAAAAAAGATAAAATGAAAATACTGTAGCACTTACACTGTTTGATAAGTTCATAAAGTATTTAACGGAAATGATTATGTTATAATTGTTCCTGGCTTTATTATTAGTGTGGTTTTTGAGTTTAAAAAAATGACTGATTTTATGTTTTTCATGTAATAAGATTTACAAATCGTATTACAGATTTACAAATCTTATTTACAGATTTTTTATCATTTGTTTACTTCATATTTTACTAAAAATAATATACTGATAAAATTCTAGTACATTATAATGAAAACTTCATCTTTCCATGGAAATAATAATTTGTTCAAATATTAGTGAAACAGGAATAGTTTTCCCACTGCACTGTAACATTTCATAATAAATATGTTATAATTCTAATCAGACAATATTCTAGTTCCCAAAATCCAATTCTTATATTTCTGTAGTTATACTTCTCATTCTCATAACATTTGGATAGCAGAGAAATGATAAAATAAAAAAGAAATGAATGCAGTAACTTTGTTGCTATTCATGCCCATTAAAATAATCCCAATATTTTCATCATACATAGTAATATGTCTAAAATTACTGTTAGGGCTAGGAGTATACTCTGTAATAGAGCATAGCATGTGCAAGGCCCTGGATTCAGTCCCCAACCCTGCACAAATACACATGCATACATATATACACACATACATACAAACAAACAAAATAGAAAATCCATAGTAAAATGAATTTTGCATAGTAAAATTTTACATAGTAAAATGAATTTTAAACCTTGAGCAACAGCCTGGAATCCTCAAAAAGTAAAATAAAGTGTATAAACCTCTAAGAATAACAAAAATGTCCTGACTATGGTCAGTTTAGCTTTGCTTTTGTGTCTTCTTGAGTGTCAATAATAGAACAAGTTGTTTCCTACTTTACGAAAATGTTATATAAAAGCAACTGTATGTTGATGCTACAACAGGGTCAATCATTGTAATGAGAAATAGAAGGTAACCAGTTTTCAGGACATAAAATGATATTAAAATGATGTGGATTTTTGAAGACATACTCTAAATTTATGAGAATTATCCTAAATATACAAAACTATACAGAATGCTTTTTTTTTCTTTTGCAACTTGTAACACTGAAATTCTCTAGGAAAGCATATTTCTCATGTTAGCAATTATATATATATATATATATATATATATATATATATATGCATATAGTCATAACAAAATTTGAGTAAAAAGTTGGTGTTTTGGAATTCAGCATGAGCCCTAGTATGATCACCTGCTTGATTGGTCAAAATTCTCTTTAATCTTCTTTTTCCAAAATGACTTTTATTGTTCAAACACTTCATGTGATGATCACATTACTATTATTATTGGTGGTTTAGAATAGTGTTAACTTAAGGCAAAGTTGTTATTTACAGATCTGCTTAGTGAGTATCCTCTGAAGTAATTCACTAAGTACAAATTTGTTTTTGTTACCTTTCTCTCACACTTATGTCATTTGCAGGGTGATAAAGGACAAACAGGACCCACAGGAGAAACTGGAAGCAGAGGTGCTCCTGGACAAATTGGGGAAAGCGGTCCTAAGGGTGCCAGAGGAACTAGAGGTGCTGTGGTCAGTATTTGATTTGTTTCTAGAATTGAGTCATGGCGGTTAGAAAGGAAATGTATCCATGACCTTAAAGCTTCATCCCTTGATTAACTTTACAGAGAAGGCAATAGTTCCATTGAAAATAATCTATCTCCACGGGATGTGAAGAATTGTAAGCATTCCACAGTATTTAAATGGCTTAGTGGTTTCTGGATGTGAAAAAGGAAAGGGGAAAAACACTGAAAATGGAAATAAAATATGAAATGAGATTTTTAAAAACCAGATTATAATTCCAAGCCTAAGTAGGAAAGTTTACACGCCTTGCACTTAAAATCAGGATTTCTTATCTTCTAAAATATGTTGGTATGGTTGACAAATTGATTTGAAAATTAGGTTTACATGAAATGAGCTTTCTTTCTATGCTTGGATTCCCCATGCTTTGTCGGAAGGTTCTTTTTCTAATCACTGTTATAACATTGTATAATTTCTTGCATGAACTTTGCGTGATATTGGAAACAAATGTAGTATGACATATCTGCAATAGCAAAACTGTATTGCTATTACATTTTGGACCTGTCCAGAAAGTGACAGCATGAAAAAGATGTAAAATACTTAAAAGGTTGTCCAATTTAGTCTCCCGACTATTTCATAAACATCATTATAAAATGCAGATATATTTTCTCACCTCCATTTAAATGTCACAGTGTGAGACTTTTTACCAAGACCTTTGAGAGACCATTGCATAATACATTTTTTTGTCTGAGTAAATTTGCCTGAGGCTCATTTTACACATTCCATTGCTTACTGACCTTTTAGTACTTTAGCCTTCCTTACTTCCTTTTATTTCAATTACTAATATTTATCTGCCTGTGGCATACATGTTCAAAAATATTACATAAACATAAAAAAGTTATTTTAAAGAATATTGCTTTCAAAGTAGCCAACTATGAATTTTTTGCTATAAAATTGTATACTTTTTCAATTTTGACACCTGTTCCCGAATTGCTTCCAAGTGGTTTCACCAAATTTATGTTTCTGCCATCCACATTTTACACTAATCTATTTGGTGTTTGCTGATCTGATGAGAAGGTATATTTAATTTTTTCTTTCTATTTACATTCCCCTATTTACAACTAAGTAATTTGTAGTTTGTTTTTTCTGTACAAGTTGCCTATTTATTTATATTTTATGTTTTTTTGTTTTTTGGTTTTTGGTTTTTTTTGGTGCCGGGGATCCAACTCATGACCTCACATTTGCCACCCAGGCACTTACGCCGCTGAGCTAAACCCCCAACCCCATACTTTATGTTTTTAAATAGGTTGTTTTTCCTTATTAATTTGCAACCACTCCTTATATACCTTAAATATAGCTTTGTTAAATATGTTGAAAAATATATTTCAATATGTTTCCTGTTCTGTTGTTTATCTTTTATTTTGTTTATGATAACTTTCCATATAGAACATTTCGATTTTTATACAACTGAACTTGTCTGTCTTTTCCTTTACAGTTTCTGTTCTATTTCTTCATTATAAATGCCTTCCCTACCTAAGTATGTAAAAATATCTTCCATATTCTAATTCTAGTACTCTTACAGCTTTATTTTAACTCTTTAAGCCTTGTGGAGTTTATTTATTTATTTGGGTACATGAATTGTAGAAGATAAATTTTCACTTATTAATCTGCCAGTCTCTGTCCATACCACCCTTTTTTCTGGTTTTGGCAGAGGGCATGCAGTGTTTGTATTGTGTTGTTTTTCTGGTGTTTCGTTTTGTTTTGTTTTGTTTTGTTTTGCATTTCTGGGAACTGAGCCAAGAACCTTGCACATACTAAGCAAACTCTTTACCACTGAACTTTCCTCCTTTTTGGTTTTTTGGTTTGTTTTTGTGTTTGTTTGTTTTTCTTACTTCAAGACAAACGCTCACTAAATTGTGCAGGCTAGACTTGAGCCTGAGATCCTTCTGCTTCAAGACTTCCTGAATAACTGGGATAACAGGACTGGAATACCACACTTGGCCCATACCACTCTGTATTTGTTATATAGATACAGTATTTTTTGAGATCTATTAGAGTAAATATTCCGTAACTCATTTTTCAGGAAAGCTTAGATCTTACTATCATTTCTTCTTTTGTGAGAACTTTACAATCAGCCCATCAGTTTTCTCTGGTATTGAATCTTTTCATAGAGAAATATCATATGTCATTCCATTTACTTATATCTTCTAATATGCTATATCCTCCAAGAAAATTTATTTCTTTTTCTCTGTTTTTATACTCTTTTGTTTTTATACTTTCATGTTAAGTTTATTCTTAGTTTTTCAAATGAATTTTATTCTCATTGTTAATAAAACCATTTTTCCATTACATCTTTTACTGGTATTGTATGGGAAATCTACTATTTTCGTATTCTGATCTTACACTCCCTGTAATAGACTTAGGTGATGCTTATGGTTTCTTTAGTCACCTTCTTTGTTTATTTTCCTGGTTTATTATATTGATTAAATCTCTAGATTATGTGAGTGAAGTCATACAATGGAAACTTTGTCCTATACCTGACTTTAAAGAAAATACTTCAAATACTTATTGACCTGTATTATTTGCAATTGTCTTTTCAAACATATTCTTTATTTCTTTAAAGAAATGTATTTCCACTCTTAAATGAAGGTTTTTATTAAAAGGAGATGCTGAATTTTATTAAATGCTCTTACATTCGTTTATATAATGCCTTTGTTCATATAAGGAAATTCATTAACGGATTTCCGAAACTTAAGTCAATCTCAAGTTTCTAGGACAAATCTTACTTAGGTATATTTGCATTATTTTTGTTGTTGTTGTTTTATTTGATTTCCTCATATTCTATGTAAGAATTTTTAGCTTATTACATTTAGTTTGTTTTAGGAGTTTTACATCTATACTTGTAAGTAAAATAAGCCCATAGATTTTTGGTATTTTTTAAAGCATAGTCTATAGTATCCTTTGTTGAGTTTGGGAATAAGAGCTGAACAAGTCTTACAAAATAAATTGGTAAGCTTCCACATTTTTCTCTGTTCTCTAGGTTTAGAACATAGCTATTAGGCGTTACTCAAAAGTTTTGAGGACTGAAGTGATAGTTCAGTGATACGGTATTTGTCTAGTAGGTACAATGCCCTGGGTTTGATCCCAGAATTACAAAAACTAAAATTAAAAAAATTTTTTGATAAGATTTTCCTTTAAAACAATCTGAGTTTAATGTTTTTTATTATTGTTAGGTCTTTGACTTCTTTTTTGTTATTAGGTTTTTCAATTTTTTCTTAAATAAATTTTTGAAATATTTTTCTAAAAAAATAATTATTTTATGTAGATTTTCATATTTAATAGATAAAACTTGTATTTATTATTTTTATTATACTTAAAAACACCATTTTAGAGTTGAGGTTTTTTTACTCAACTAGTTTTTTCTGGCTTTCTTTTTTATTAATTTGTGCTTTCATATTATTTTTATTCTCTTTCTTTGGGCTTATGAGTCTTTTTCATATCTTCTTGAATTAAATATTTAGATCATTTGTTTTATTTCATTAATTTATTTAATAAGTATTTATTAAGCTGCCTCTTTCTAAATGCCACTTTGGTCAGACCTCATATTTTTGGTAGCATTTTCACTAATATTCCTTTAAAACAGTTGAAATTCCACATTTTATTTTCTGATTAGCAAGACTTATTTTAAAGGGTTTTTTTCTATACTTGAATGAATATTTTTAGTACTTATAGCTCATTTCTTTTTGTATTGCATTATAGTCACAGAATGTGACCTATGTGATTTCTGTTTGAGAACGTTTGCACATATATAACATTTTTCTTCTTTGCATATTTTCAGTCATTTCCTGTCTTCAACCACAAAATTTTGGTCCACTGATAATGATTACTTGTTCTCCAGTGCTGTTATTACACATAAAAAAATAGCTTCTCTCTCTTGAAAGGATCAATGAAATAAAAATATATCATTCAGCCATCTTGATCCAATACACACAAGCTTCTTAGAGGACTTCAGCAATTTCTCATGCTACTTTCAACTGGTAGTGTGAATTGAGTGAAAAATTGCTTTTATGAAGTTCTTTTTTCAGTTTGAAGCCTTAAAGTAGATGATTAGTTTAAATTTACTAATTCATGGTCAATAATTGCTATATCTCTTACAGAACTGAGACTCTAGTGGATAATCAAATAGAAAATACACCTGCAGGATCTACAGACTTGGTTCTGGTACCTGATTAGTGTAATATTATGCAAGTCACAAACATATTCTGTGCCTTCATTTCCTATATTTTACTTGTTTGAAACTCAAATAGAACAGCTGATGTGGAACTTTTTAATTCAGTAATACAAAAACATAGAACTTTTACAATCATTTTTGCTCACTTTACCTTAGTTCATCTTTTCAATAGTTTAGGGAGGTTTCCTGAAGTTTTTAATTTATGGGGTTTCCATATCTTTATAATATTGATAATGAGAAATTATAGGGTGATCATCACACATAAGTTATTATTATTTCTGCTTTAACAACTTTGCCCAGAATTAAAAACATATTTATCACAGCATCTGGAATCCTCAATGGGTATATAATTCTCCTGGATTCCATAGTGATAATATCAGAACCTCTCAGACTTCACTTTGTAATACCTAGTGACATATATCTGCCATAAACTGTGACAGACAGAACTAAATTTCCAAGAATTTTCTAGCAACCAGTAGTATTCTGACAACTGAAAATGTTTCTTTTAATATAATTAAGAATGTTTATACTAGAAGTAAACCATAGACTTTTATGTGGAACTTCTGTCATTCAGAGGAAAATAAAGATAAAAGTTGGGATATTATTTTTTTATTTTCCCATTTCAAACTAGACAGAATTTTAAATCATGAATACCTAAAGGTGAAAATTTAAGTAACAGATATATATTTAATAATGTAAACAATTTTCTGTTTTCTTTCTCATTACTATTTAATTTATTTTTTTAGGGTCCTTTAGGATTAATGGGGCCTGATGGAGAGCAAGGAATTCCAGGATACATGGTAAACATTTCTAATTTTTAAAATATTTATATTTATACACATATATACACACATGAAACATGTATATTAAAGATAATATTCCAACTGTGAAAATTGAGATTAAATCTTCCTGATAAAATTTCATGAGCATCTTTATGAAGTATGATTAAAAAATACAGTGAATGCTGCTACTGAGTGTTCTAACAGAAAGGCAGGTCTGTGGAAACATTACAGGGTGTCCTCATCCACCCTCTTCACCAGATTCAGCACTGCACCACTTCTGACTACTCCCTAAAGTCAAAATGACCAAGAAAGGAAAATATCTTGGATTGATTCAGAACATTAAAACAATCATGGCGGTGCAACTAAAACCATAAAAAACTTCAGAGCTGCTATAGAAAGTCACAAGACTGATAGGATAAGTGTGCTTGAAGCCAAGGATATGATTCTGAGGGAAATTAATGACAATGTGTCTTTAATAAATTTTTAAAAATTGAAATATCCACTGTATTTTTATCACAGTCTCTGTAATTCTCACCCCACTACAGAGTGAATTCTATTTGTCCTTCAGAATAGTAAAATATCTTAAGACCATAGGCTGGATGCAGTATGGGGAACATGTATCAGTGAAATAGAGACTCTCTACTTGTTTGTGTTTTATAGGGCCATCAAGGTCAACAAGGACTCTCAGGATTGCCGGGACCTAAAGGAGAAAAGGTTTGCACTGACATTTTAGTTCTAAATTGAGGCACTGAATTTATGATTTTCCTAAAAGAATGCATGGAAATATCTTCAAGGGATAAAAATACCACTTTTTAAATGGAAGTTTTGCAAATTCTAGAAGAACACAAATGCCAAAGAGCTAAAATTTAGATAAATTATTAAAATATCTTCTGTTAGTTTTTCCAATACCAAGGTAAAACAATGTATGTGTAGTATTTTTTAATCTGTAGTTTTGTAAAAGTAATTGAAATTAATTGTAGATTGTGAACATTACTGAAAGAGACTGTATAACAATAGATTTAATGATTAAAATTTATGTTAAAAGTGTGCGAGGAATAACTACAACAGTACTTTTAATTTATGATATCATTGAAAACTGATGCATTCAGAAAATCTTTAGTATGATTTTTTTGTAATTAAAACAGATTGACATTTCCAAGAAGAACCATATACCTGTACAATTTATTACCATGTATAAAATTTCACATTTATGTTCTTAGGTAAAATTTTCCTACTTCAAGAGATAAAGCCAAATTGTGTATTTCCTAAAACATAAGCTAATAGGCTGTGTATTTTTACAGGTAATTTTATTAATTTGGGTTCATTAGTAAATCATTATTCTCATTTTAGGGCTACCCAGGAGAAGACAGTGCAGTCCTGGGACCACCAGGGCCTCGAGGTGATCCAGTAGGTTTTTTTCTAAAATTATTTTGACACATCAACATGAAATATAGTAATAGAATCATAATGCCACTCTTATCTTTTCAAAGAGTTTTAATTTGTTAATTTTATAGCACAGTTTGCCATTTACAATGGCAGTATTTGCCATTGTAAAATGCGATGATGTGAAAGTCTTCTATGTGAAAAGTATGCAGGTCATCATCCTTAGCCTAATATATGAGTTTAAGACAGTAACTTCCAAAATTTAACTATCAGCATTAAACACATCAGTTTTTAAAGAGATTGTCTAAAACTTATATTTTTTAACTTTTTAAAGGCAAATATTTCTTTGACTAAGATTATTTCTAAAGTATTAAAAATCTAACCTGCTGTTCATAGTTTACTCACAGTTGCCCAGTGATTTCAAAACTCTTAAAATCAGTTATTATAATCAGTAGCTTTAATTATCTGAATATCTCCAAACTCATGTCTGACTAAAAGTGTGTCCTAAAGACATAAATTAAATGTGTAAGATAAAAATGAATGATTTACAGAAATATATATAGCTAGTTATATTTTTCCATTTTTCACATAGCATCATTTATCATAAAAATAATCCTAAAACATAAGAATACATAGTCAGTCCTGATATTTTGATCTGGCTCTTTGGAGATAATAAGAAGTTATACTTGATTTTAGGAACAGAAAAGATTCTACTTTTCTGATTCAGTCAAATTGCCTTGTAGAGAGGAAAACTTTATAAAATTATGCACGTTAAGCTGGGCGTGGTAGCTTATGCCTGTAATCCCAGTATTTGGGAGGTTGAGGCAGGAGGATCATTGTGAGTTTAAGACCAGCCTAGGCTACAAAGTGAGCTCAAAGCAAGCTCAAACTGCATAGCAAGACCCTGTCTCAAAAGACCACAGAAAAATTATGTATGTTTCTTTATCAAATATATTTTAGTCTATCTAAACCATTAAGAGAGGGAAATATATGGAAATAATACAAAAATTTTAAAGTTAGTTGAAAAAATTGGTAAATGATAATATATCAATTATATTTATGTTTTTCTAGGTTTAAGTATTCCAGGAACAAGATTATCAGCTAAAGCATAATAAATATCTATGTATTAAAAGCCTAACTTAATAATTAGTGGTGATTTTTTCCAGTAGATGTGAGATTAGAATGAAACTCAAACTAAAAATATCTTAAATAACTAAAGCACAGCCAGAGATTACAAACTATTAACTTTATCTTCATAAGAATAAATTAAAATTCATCAATTAATACTTTATAATAAATTCTATGGTTTTGCCAATTTCTTTAAATTGTTTCTCTTCAGATAGTAGATTCTAATATATAATATTATAAGTGTGTCTTAGATAGATAACTTGAATAATTTATTGTATTAAAAGATTTTATCCCAGAAATGTTTAGAAAATAGGTAAGAGTGAGTCTACTGGGTTAGTTTCTGCCTTAAGGTTTAAAGTTTATAGTGTAATTTTTGTTAAATTCATTGATGTCTTAAGAATTAAACAGTGCACAGATTAATGAATAACAATGGAGTTTTTATGAAGAAGGTAAAGTATAATTAACTTAACTATTTCTAAAAAGATGATTTAAATATAATTTTACATAATTAAATTAATAAATGGGTGAGTGATCCTGTTTAAATCTTTTTCATTCATTTTAACATTAAATAAAGATATGTTATTTTGTCATTTATACCACACTCTATACTACTCTTTCAAAATTTATATTTTTCATTAGACATCATTTTCAAAAATTTTCCGACAGAATCATTAGTTCAGTGTTTAGTATAGTTTAATGTTCTTTGTGTCATGGGAATTCAATATTCAGAATTATTTAGTGGAATTAAATGAATTATTATGTATTAGAGTTTATATTTGTTGGAAAATAATAAACCATACTAATTGGATCATTTACTTTCAGAATCACAGCAATAAAACTCATTAGTTTTTGTGTGTACTTTCTCTAGGGTCCAATAGGGGAACAAGGAGAAAGAGGAGAACCTGGAGTAGAGGGATACAAGGTAATTTTTTAAAGTTTACAGCTTGCTTCCAAATTTGAGTAGGGTTCTCTGTGGTTCTCAGTTTCAAATGAAGCTAAGCATCATTGAGATAAATAGTAATGTTCTGATACTTGAAGCAGCCTAGTTCTTTTTTCTGTTCCTAGAAGCATTAAAAATAAGTAATACAAAGGATATATAGCAGGCTTTTAATTAAATTAATTGATAGGATAGTTGATCTAAGACATTCTTCTCTCAGGGTAAAGTTTCCTACGATCATTTCTGAAAGGAAGATTTACACTAGTCTGAATGAGTGGACAAACTGATAGATACATAACTGCCATTTTTAAACTGATTTTCTCTAGCCTTTCTGTTCCCTAGACTCTATATCCTCAGTCATAATGCTCTCAAATCTGTTCTCCACTTAACCTGTTCTGTCACATGAAATTTATTTCTTCTCCATGCTGTCTGTCTCTTAGCCAGAATATTCTTGCTTTACTGACTGGAGCCTTCATCCTTCAAGATTGAGTTTTATCACCACTTTCCTTATAAAATCCTCTCCAAGTTTCCCTTGACCAACCAACTTAACCACCAGTATCATCAGTCAAAATCCACCATTTCTCATAACTTCTTTTAAAGGATTTCATAATAACATTTACTATAACACATTTAATTTTAAACACTATAGAAGAATGATCATTGCCAACTTTTATTGGAATAAATTTGAGTAATTATAGTGAAATTTCTATGAAGCTAGTATGTCTATCATGAGATTTGTGTTTAGACTTCACAAAGCCAACCAAGGCATTGATTATTCTATCATCATTCTGAAAAGTCATTTAAACTTCTTCATACAAGGCTGGTGGCAAAGCCATAACTGGCCACAGATAATTCTGAGTTTTATAGTTAGCTCATTTGCTCACTCTTACTGTACTTGTAACTCAAGCCTTTCACCAGCTACTTCTTTCCAGAAACTTGTTTGATAAATGACCCACGAGAACCTGAATTTACTTGAACCATACCCCATCTTGATTTTCCTATGCTGGATCTTTGCTGACTGTTCTCCTGTTTTGCTATTAAACAAAACAGAGTCCTTTGTAGTAATAGTTTTCTGTTTAGTGTGGCCATGTGATATATCAAAGACTTCCCAAACTAGTTTTTATCTGTTAATACTGTTTACTTCCTTAAACAGGATTCATTTTCTTTATCAGGAAGTTGAAACTTGAAACCATAAATAATTGCCTCACAGATGCAAACAGAAGGCTTCCATTGACTTTTCTGTAACAATACTATTAAACTACACAGCCAGTTCCTTCTTCTAGCTCTGAAAGGGATAATCCTGCTGTCAATTCTATGACAGGAAGAAAGGAATCTTGGTGAAGAGGACAGTAGGAGAGAGGGTAAAAGAGATTTCATGTGGAATTCTTTATCATAAATTTTACCTCACATGCCTCTAAGTTATTGCTAGTTTTTATTTACACACTTGAAAATGGAAATAGGGTAGCTCAGCATTCCTTGTTAGAAAAACTAGAGTGATGACATGTTGTTGAATGTCAGAGTCATTTGATATTTCTTGAAACTGCATACAGTTACTGATTCCAATCTTAAATGGAGACCAAAGCACACTTCTATAGGGGGAATAGATTGGAAAAAATAAACTTGTTCTAACAGTCTTTGTTCCTTTGGTCTTCCACTTCCAGTTTCAACCAACCATAGACCAAAAATATTCTTAAAAGAATTACACCTGTACTGAACATGTACAAACTTTTTACCTTGTTGTTAATCCCTAAACAATACAGTATAGCAATTATTTGTACAGTACATGCAAATTATGAATAACCTACAGATGATTTAAAGTCATTTAGAGCATTGTGTAGGTTATATATAAAATACTACATTTTACATAGGGCACTCCAGCATTCTCAAATGTTGGGTCCTGGAACCAAGGATATTTAGAAATGACCATATCACTTTCCTGATATTGTTAGAACAAATTACCATAAAATGGGTGGCTTAAGGCAACAAAATTTTTTTTCTCCATTCTAAACAACAGGAATTAGAACCCAAAAAGTAGGTAGGGCCACTTTTCCTTTAGTGGGATCAGGAAGAATCCTTCCTTGCCTCTTCTAGCTTCTGATGACTGTTCGCATTCCTGTGGTTCTGTCCCTGCAGCCTTTCCCTCTGACTTTACCTAGCCCTCTCTTGTTAAGACTTGTTAATTAAACTTGTTAGTTGATTTAGGGTCCACACGCATAATCCAGGACAATCATATCTTGAGATCTTTCATTGAATGATATCTACAAAGATTCTTTTTCCAAATAAAGTCACATTCACAGGTTCTGAGAATGAATACATAGACATCTTTTGGGACGCTACCATTCAGCCTACTATATTGATTGTCGTAAGAAACAAAAACAAAACTGGGTACTTGTTCATCATAATAGTTCCCAATCATCATAATATCTAATGGCTATCTCATTTCTGAGAAGAATCATGATCTCTATGATGCATAAATTGAGTTTTCTAACACTGTTACCAATTTAAGGCATGGTATAGTATTCTCTAAGTTACATGTCTCTATTTATTGTAATATTTTTTTATTCCTAGGGTCATGTGGGTGTTCCAGGACTAAGGGGTGCTACTGGACAGCAAGGACCTCCAGTATGTTTTGAAAACATTATCTGTCATTCTAATATTTATAAATATTAACATTAATATGACTTATTTTGTCTGTTTTACATGTGGCTTTTGTTTTGACTCCTATTAAAGGGAGAACCAGGTGACCAAGGTGAACAAGGACTAAAGGGAGAGAAAGGATCTCAAGTAAGTGAAAATTGTTTAAGTTGGATTAAGAAAACAGAAGCACAAGAGTCACTTTATTATAATTTAAATAATCATTCATCCCTCTGGAATAGAATCACCTCAGGCTTCTAATTGATTCATATATTTTGACTGTTGTCTAAATGTTATTTTATCAGCAGCCTTCTCTGACTTTGTGAAAATTGCCTAACATTATAAATTAGTAGTCTCTTCTTTTGGTTTCAAACAGAAATACCAGCACTGTAGAGTAAAAACTACAAGTAAAAACTATTTTGTTGTAGTAGAATGTACTAAAGAAAAAATATTAATTAGTATTTATTATAACATGCTAATGAAGGCTTTATTGAGAACTATCACAGCAGGTGCAATGGAATTTTGCAGTAGGGGAGAGACAATGAGCTGAACTCTGAATATAGCATATACATACATGTGGGAAGTTATAACCAAGGAATAGAGTGGTTTTTCATGAATGGAAAATTACTAAGGAGAAACTCAAGGGTAAGGGAGAGTCTGGCTAAACTGACTTAATAGGATTCTTGCTGAAAACAGTCCAGGATGATCAGACAGCACTAGGACAGTGATGGTGAACCTACAGCATGTGTGCCCCAGCAGGCAATTTGTAACACTGAAAGCTCTAAAAAGTTTGCCATCACTGACCTAGAGGGTTGTGGAGAATGAGGAACCTGATTACGTGTTCAGGGTGATTGATGCTGGTATATAGCCCATGGACACATTGAAAAGCCTCTGAGAGTTTAAAATAGAACCAACTGCTACAAGAATAACCACTGACTATGTATTATTCATTAAAGACACCTAGAGTGGCCAGATGGGTTCTGTCCAATTACTGTCAACTTGTTTTCGAAAAATTTTAAATTTATTCTTTGGATTTTGAAATGTCCCCTTAAAGTCATCTGGAAAACCTTCTAATTTTTTAGAAGAAAATCCCAGAGAAATTATGAGCTATCTAAAATCGTAGAACTAATTACCAACAGAACGAATATTAGAAATTTTATTTCCTGATTCCCATAAGTATACAGAAGCTATTACTTTCAAATTAAGTAAAATATAATAACTTTTACTTATCAAACTAATGTATTCAATGGGCATGTGACTGTGGGCAGCCATAAAGAAAGAGTGACAGCAAGTAATAACCACTACATTTTTAAAGGCTTCCATAATGCAAATGTAAGCAAACTGTCCTAAAATGGCTTCCAAAGACTAAGACTCAAGCCAAAACCTTATCTTCCCTCAAAAACAAAATTCCAGATTTCTGGGAATTGCAGTTTCTTTGTTAAAAAAAATACAGAAAGAAAAAGAGAAATAGGGAAAATAAATCTTGTATGCTCCACCAAATCTGTTCACTTTTTAAAGCTGCTGTTTCAGAGTAAGTTAGAACGAGCAAAGTATTGAAATAACTATCCTTGAGCTTCATTTGAACAAATAGTTGAAAACAACAAACAAAAATAAAGGTTTGGACTAACGTGCACATTTTTAGATGATATTTGATTACCTTCTCTTATAGTCTATCAACCAATACAGTTTTGATGAATGGGGCTTTTTAAAATGGATTTTATGTCAAAATGGCTACTCTATATATTTTTCAATGTTAGTGAGGCAAAAAGAAAGCACAATTTTACATGCTGTCTAAAGACTACATATAAAATTCATTTGCCTTTCCTATTATGAGAACAGAAAGTCTGTTCATTGATTTATGAGGTACTTATGTTTAAATAAAATAATATGAGTAAAAGTGAAAGTAGCATAGAATACTTCTACTTCTTTATATTTGAATTTGGAGGATTGGTCGAAGAATGACTTTTTTTGCTATGTAGGGTACCAACTCAATTAATCATCTACTAACACCTTATATGGCATTTTCTTTACCTTTGGCCCAATCTGTAATTTCCTACTGAAAGACTACCTCTGTAAGTAATGTTTATTGATGGTTACCTGTTAGTTTAGTTATAAAACTATTAAATAACTAAAACTTCTTGATTTATAAAATATATATTTGAAAGTTACTGTTTTGGTTCAGAGTGCTTTAACAAAGTACTATAGATGAGGTAGTTTACAAGCAACAGAAATATATTTCACACAGTTCAGAGATCTGAAAGCCAAGATCTCAGTTCCAGCATGGTGAGATTCTGGTAAGAGACTTATTCCCTGATGCATACTGTCAACTTTCCATTATACTTCACATTTTGCAAAGATATCTAAAGAGTTTTTTGAAATCTTATTTATAACATTCATCAATATTCCTGAGAGCTCTACTCTGAATATCTCAACTCGTAAAGCCTAACCTCGTAATACTATTAGACATTAGTTTTAAGGTTAAGATTTCAACGTGTTAATTTTGGAAGCATGTAGATATTTAGTGCATAACAGTAACAATGATCTACCCTTTAATAAGATAGACACAGCAACAGAGAGACAGAGTGACAGAGAGGCAAGAGACAGAGACAGACAGGTAGACAGATAGGTAATTTTTTCCATTGTAAGACTATGATTTTTCTAGCTGTCTTCTTTTTTCATAGTTATGGTGACAGTAATAGTAGGGAAGTCTTTCCTGAATTGAATATCCAAGAACATCAGAAACCTTAGTCTTGATATTAGTTAAACATTGCTAGTGTTCAATAGATAGGTGTTAACGTAACTGCTCTACTCACATTACTAAACTATACCGCTCTCATATTCATATTCATAATTTTACTTTAATGGTATTCTAATGACTCATCCAACTCTATATAACATTCTTATTTTTAGCAAAATGGGAGATGGGTCCACAGATGAAAATTTCAGTCCACAATATTTAACTGTTTTGAAATAACCCTAAACGTAAGGACCACCCCAAACTTTAACTGATTCGTTGTAATACATGAATCTTTTTTATTTTGTCATTTTATATTTGGCATAAGATGCATGTGTGTCATATACTAAACACATAGCTTTGTATTCTTTATAATGGGATTTTACAACTGTCCTAACTGTACATCTTGCCTGGTGATAGAAACCAAATAGGTGAATATCTAGTCAGTTAACAGCCTTTAACTCCATCTATGAAAATATTCTACATTTGATTGAGAATTTTCCCCCATTTACTTTTCTCACAAGTTTGTAGTAATATTCATGGTTGCAATAGTGGTGATGAGGAATGAGAGATGACTTTAGTCTTCAGTCACCATCCATTCACATCCACTGAAATGTACGTCATTTCTTTGGGGCCTGATAACCATCATCCCATTACATTGGTATCTATCTTGACCTTCTTGGCAGACATTCTTTGATCCATGCTTGTATGCACAACTCTTTTCTCATCTCAGTTTAGAGCAAGGCCACCTCATATAGGACTCTCAGGGCCATATTCTTCTATACTTAGCAACATGGAAATAACATTTTGTTGCTTTTCACATTATGTTGGGTACTTGGGGAATTCAGAGAGACATTCTACTCTCTAAACATATCATGCAGAAATTGCTGATACTCAGTATACTTTATATAGATTTCTCAATGCAGACAGTAGTCTATCTAAGCATTTTCTGGTGCCTATATCTCCATACTTACATGATAGTATGCTATCATACTTACATGATAGTATGCTATGATTTGAGGAAAAGATATAGAGCAAAGGACTCTTCTCAGGGTCCTTGCAGTGTTTAATAGTCTTTCTTCTCTTCTGTTTTTCTTCTTCTCTTCCCTCTACTTGAATAATTTTATATCCTCCTAAAGATAAAAAACTCTTATTACATTATTGTAACTCTGAGTCTGTTCTTTTGGTACTTATTTTATGACTTTCTTCCCTTATAACATTGTTTTAACTTATACACAAAAATAGATTTTTAATATTTAAGAGTCAAGTTTTTTATATTTTAAAAGGATTTTGAAGCTGAAGATATATTTTTCTCAAATTATTAATCCCACTATGAGTTTCACTGGACCATTTTGAAATTCATGAGCCAAGGAAAAGGTCTGTTTTGAAAATCAAGAGTCTAGGACAGATATATCTGTTTGCATAAAAAGAAAAACTGTGAACACTCTGGTTAACATATTTGAGGATTATCACCATTAGTATTATGCAAGATGACTGAATTCAGAACTTTTTTTCAATATTTAGTCTTTATTTGCTTTTTTTACTTTTTATGAAAACATACTTTACTACAAGATCATATGTTTCATATATACCTCAACTAAACCCAGGCCACCAACTATCTCATCATATGATATCCTTAGCATTAGATAGACTTTGCATTAGTGACTTTAAGACAAATTTAAAACAAATGATTTTCAAAGTTTGAGTAGAATACTTGACCATCTATCTCCCTATTATCAAACTCTTTAAAAGTTGAATTTGTATCTCTTGAAGAACATGCTCTTTTTTCCTGTGATTACATGTACTATATCTTCTAAAAAGCTTAAATTCATAACATCTAAAGTTGTTCTTTTCTTTGAATCTTGTTAAGCTTTGGACACAGTTTGTCCTTATATTTATGACACCACAGGTAGAATTATCATGTTTATGACTAGTTTTGATGATTTCTGAGAAACGTGTCTAATAATGGCACTTTTTTTATTTGTGTACCAGGTCACTCTTTTTATTTTTCTTCTTAAAATAACTTTAGGATATCATCAGAACAATGGCATGATTTGTAAGGGCAAAATTCCTAACTGTCGTGGCAGACCAGTTGCTGCTAAATCAATTATGACTTAAAACATCACACACATGGAAAAACAAACAGTTCCTTCAGAAATAAATATCTCTTCCTAGATTTGCAAGTATGCCTTTGGGGCTTCCAGAAAAGCACATTTTAGGCCCTCAGTTCATGCCCCTTACCTTATGTGAGAGCCTTGTAAGCAGGAACTTTGCCATCAGATTCCTAACATAAACCAGAATACACGATATTTTATAAATATCCTTTGAAATTAACTACTTTCAAAAGGAAACAAAGTCTCAGCCACCCCCCACACAGGGGAGGAGTTCCTTGTTCTCCTGGCACCCCAAGTCAACCGCACGGCGCAGGTCCCCACGCACCAGGGCCTCTCTCCTTTGGGCCGCTGAAAGTCTGCCACACTACACATCTTGTGAAAAGATTGGCTATGTTATTTAGTATGAGCTCTCCATATGCAAAGATATGGACAACCATTTGGAAGAAAACAAGAGACAATATGACAGATAGTGAAGATCTCTGGTTGTCTAGCTTTCAAATGTATGCTTTCTTATGTCCCATTCTGTTCTGTTTTGTTGTGTTTAATTTTACCCCATTTAAAATAAAATTTTAAAAAAAAGGAAACAAAGTGGCTCTTACTCCAGAAAGAGTGATTATTGTAAAGAAATCAACTAATAACAAACACTGGCAGTGCTGTGAGAAAAAAAGGAATGTTTCTTTGCTATTGGTGGGAGTTTAGACTGATGAAACCATTGAAGAAATCAGTGTAGAAATTCCTCAAAAAACTAAAACTAGAGATTCCATTGGATCCAGCTATTCTTCTTGGTGTCATACTGAAAGGATTAAAACCTTAATAGTAGAGCAATTTATGCACACGTTTATAGCAGCATAGTTTTAAATGTTTTAAACAGCCCAAATGTCCTTTAACAGTTGAATGGATAAAGAAGATATGGGGTTTTTTATGTAATGGAGTACTTCTCTGCCATAAACAAGGATAAACTTGAGACATTTCTAGGTAAAATTGACGCATCTTGTTATCATGCTCTTAAGTGAAATAAATCAGACATGTTTAAATCTTACATTGTTTCACTGGTATAAGAAACTAAAAGGGTAAATAAGGACAAAAATATATGATAGATATTGGGAATAAGAATAAAATTTTCAAGTGGGAAGAGAAACAAGGAGGGGAGGGGTAGAGAGAGGAAGAAAAAAATAGAATGCAAGGATAAAAATGAAAACAAAACCTTGTAAATAGAGGAAGAGAGGTTGAAGGGAGGTAAAGGGATTGGGGGGGAAGAAGAATCATGATATATTATGTATGAGTGCAAATTCCCTATGATGAATGTGATCATTATGAATATCTAAAATGTAACAATAAAAATTATTTTTTAAAAATTTTAAAAATTTAACTGAAAAAAAGGCTCTGCCTAGAACTGGTCACATTCATTAAGTAGTTCCCTTTTAGAACTATGATTTAAGGTTTTAAATTATAGAATTTGGAACTGGAAGAAAGTTGCTAAGAGATCTGATCAAAATCTCTTATTTTCAGGTGAAAGCAGTATGACTCCCTAAGAAAGTTAAATGACAGTCTCAGTGATATAGAACTAGTTAGCGAGAGTACTTACTATAGCATTCTGTCCTGTTACTGTCAAATGACAAGTGTGCTTCCCATTTTCAGGGCCCTAAGGGGAAAAAAGGAGCTCCTGGTCTATCTGGGAAACCTGGCATTCCTGTAAGTAAAAAGCCTCTTTCATCTTTCTGTTTTTCTAAATAGAATTGACAACTTCAGCAAGCAGAAAAGTTTAGATCCAATTATGTCATGTTGGATAAATCAGAATGTCTTGGGGAAAAAAATTTAAACCCATGCTGGAACACAGTGGGAACAAAATATGACCACTAAGTCAAAATGAAACTTGTGGTTTAAATACAAGTCCCTGCAACTAAAGATGCTATTTTCCTCTGTTACGAAGCCCTCTCTGTGGACACATGCTCCTCTGTCATGGTGAACCACTGGAAAATAGGGAATTTGAAGTAATGATAAATGAATTGTAACAAAGGTCAAAGATCTTCAAGCATGATTTAAAAAACATGAGCTGGATTTTAACTGGAGGACTAAGCTTCTCCTACCCCTAGCGAATAGGATAGAAAGTCTTTGAACAATTGTTTTTTAAAAAATCTTATCAAAAAACAAAGTTTAACTTTACCTTAGCCTCAGTTTCCTCCTCTAGCATTTATGTATCAACTGGCTTATTAGCAAAGACTTCTGCTGTCCCCAAACCAATCCCTATATGCCTACTTTCATTAATCTTTGGTTGTTTAAAAAAGAGCTAGGGAAAATAAAGATAAACTGTGAGCACATTCAGATTAGAGATCCCTACAAATAGAACCCAGCTACCCAAAAGCAGAAATGAAATATTCAAAACTTTCTTCAGTGATGTGATTACCTGTTTCAAAGGGCAATAAAAAAAGAGCCATGATTTGTTTCTTGGGCAAATAATACAATACAAAATTTTGTGAATGGTAAGTGATTGTCATCTGCAGATGAAAGCATCCTAAACTGACAAGTGCATACAGTTAATCTCTCTTTGATGACTGGCAAGATGAGAAATACCATAGACTTAGATTAAGGATCAATTTGTTACTCGAAAGTTCAGTCACAGTAGATTGCTGATTATCTTGGCCTTTTTAAAGAGAGCTTTTAAAGACTACTCTCTGATGCATCCAAATAACAAATTATTAAGGAATGTAGAAAATGGAAAAATATTTGACCAGAAGTGTAAACTTACCTTTCTTTCAATAAATATAAAGCTATTTCTCACTTAAACATCTGTTCAGCATCTCTGTATAATACAAGTAATTTTCAATTATCAAGGGACTTCCAGGCCTTCCTGGGCCAAAAGGCAAGCAAGGATATCATGGAGCTGATGGCATTTCAGGAAATCCTGGAAACGCTGGGCTACCGGGAAAACAGGGATTTCCTGTGAGTAGTGTGAATATCTCTTTGTTCTTTATTTCTTATGCATCAGTGTCTCCTTGCTAGATGATAGATATTTTGGCTCTCTTTCTTAGCTTGGCATTGGCCCAGATTAGGCCAATCTTCTCTTTTATAGTTATTTTAGAATTATATTAAGGTTTCCAGGGATATCAATGGGGAATATTCTCTTGGAAATTTTAAATCTAATACCTCATAGTATTAATACTTTATAGCATATAAAAGTTTTTTGAGGGAACAGAAAAGAAATTAAATTTTAGGGGCTATATAACCTGACTGTACTCTTGAGTTCATCAAATGTCTTTAGTCACCTTTGGAATATTTAGGTCTTGGCATTAACTCCAGATAGGTTCTGCCAAAATTCATTTTCCCTTTACTTTTATAGTTCCAGTATTTATAAGAGCCATGTGAATGTTTTTTCTGTGTTTTCATCTAGGGTTGGTACAATGATATAGATACACTATTTTTATATAAATTTATTTTATTTGATCAGAAATTTAAAATTTTTATCTTCATAGAGTCATCTTTCTTCTTTCTTTCTCTAACAGTAACCTAATGCAGATATTTTTGTTATCCAAAATTAAAAACGTACTTTTAAAAACTCAGTAAAATTTACCCGTTCATATTTCTACTATATGAATATGATTGTCTATTGATATATGTTTCTTTTCTTAAATAATAAATCAATTCTAGTTGTTTATTCCAATTTAATATGGTTGTATGCCTAAACTCAAACTCAAATTATGTGATGGATTATCTCATCTGTTTAAAAACAACAAATACAAAACTATAAAATTATGACCCACATAAAGATGTAGTCAGATTCTATCTGAATATTTTTTATGAATTTTTGCATAATTTCTATTCTTTTTGAAAGAAGTACATTAAAGCATCAAAGCATCAGATTGATGCCTAGATAAATAGATGATTAGACTAAAGTTTTTAATTAAAATAGCTAGTTTATAACTTTCTGCCACTGGTGTCTGTCTGGCTGAAGAGGACTTTCATTTGAAGCCCCAGTCTTAAAGTGAGCCTAAAGATCTGAGTCTTCATTTTCATGGATTTCTCCAGGATACCTTGTGATAGACTTGAAATGAGATTGTGATGGTTTTTTAAAAAATACAACAATAAAAATCATTGGTCTGGCATCTATGTATTTGTGGATTGGGCTTTACTTGGAAATGTTAGAGTAAATCTTCTCCTATTTCCTTGAAAAAGATTTTGAAAGTTCAAATAAGGAAAACCACATTTGAAAATCTATCATGTTTCTTGCAGCTATACACAAGTCTAGTCAGGAGATGATATATATGTGGACATGTAAGGTAGTCTATAAAATTAAAAAGTAAATTATAAATGCTAATAATAGCATATAGATTTTTATGAATTTTAAAATATGTATTAATTGTTAAATTAATAATAATTAGAAATCATTTGTTATCTAGCTAAAATTCAGACAGTTCTTCTACAAATGGATAATAAAAATAAGTACCTGCAATGTATTTAATCAGAATTTTCATATTTTCACACATTCATTAGAAGAATTTTATTTTTCAAACCCAAGTTATTTAATGGTTTATTGTGACAACTATTTTTCTGGCAATGTTCATATTGCATAGTGACAGTAATTCTTTCTCTTCTGATAAATAATTCTTCATACACTCTCTGAGCCATTTACCACCAGAAGAATTTTGAACAGGAATATCAAATCCATATGGGAAATATGGGCTTATCCTATAAGGAGAATTGCAGATACTCCAACTATTCCCAACCAGGAGCATTGCCATGTTGGGAGCTCACTAATTGCCTCTGCGTTTGGCAGATGGACAGTCAGCAGGGTGTAGCCAAATGAGCCATGGTGAGGAAAAGTCCAAATGGTTTCCTGTCTGTGGGTACACTGAACAACAACAATGACTAATATGGAAAAATGTTGACTGACATCTACTAAATGGGCTATCTCATTACCTGTTTATTAAGAGCCTCTTCTATAAAATACATTCTATTATGTTTACATGAATGGAGTTATCTTTATATTGGTTCCATGTTCAGAAGTTCCTCTAAATTCATCTTCTGCAGACCTTCTATCACTAGTCTTTCATCATTCTTAGCCCTTGACTAGCTGCCAACCTTTAACTACTGCCTTCTCAGTCAGTGTAGATTCATATCCTGTCATCTCCCCTTTCGACTATGTGTTTTACCCCAAGTTCTACCCACTGGAAAGAGTTCCCTTTATTAGTGTCTTTCAGGCTCTAAATCAGCAGCTCTCTACTTCTGACTAATATCAGTAGAAATTAATCCGTAAATCAGGTCTGTGATTTTTCCTCCTTCATTAACTGGTAAAGAGAATTGTTTAGGAAGGCTGAAGGAGCAATGAGAAAACAGGAGAAACAAGTATCATGGAAATCAGAATTGCCTCCTTACATATTTTGTCTGTGCTTTCTGGACCTTCTACAGCCCAGTCTCATTATGTACCACTTTTATTTAAGAGTAGCATGCTGGGATGCACCCAATTTTATGATTCGGTGGGTTAGATGTCACCCAATTCATAATGGGCAGCTCAGAGCACAAAGTCATTTGATGTCCAAGGATCATGCATTCAGTTTCAACTAGCAATTCTAGAGTTGTTTTCCAACTGGAAAATTGCATTTGACTGAGAGGGCATACGCTGTATCCAAAATTTTATGGCTATAAGCTGTGATTTTCTTTTAGGGAATTGCCAGAGCATCATACAGCACCTCCAATATCAGAACCTTCTTATATCATCAGACAGGCTTATTCATAAGGTCAGTGTGGTTCACATAGCATCTTGAATCTGTTGTAGACTTTTCTTGTTTCAGTGCCTCCTCAAACTAGTATCACAGAAAAGGACTTCAATAGACTTTTCTCCAAATGACCAAATAATCCCATGGAAAGATGCACAATATCCTACCACCAGAAAAATAAAAATCAGAACTACAGTAATATAGCAATTCACACATATTAGGATGCTTTTATCAAAAACAAAGCAGCAAATCACAAGTGTGAGCAAGGATGAGGAGAAATTAGAACCCTAGTGCACTGCAGTTGGAGATGTAAAGTGGTGCACTGCTATAAAAACCAGTTTGGCGGTTTCTTTTAAAAATTAAAATAGAATTATCATATGATAATTTTGATTATGATATAACCATAATTTGGTTATGATATAACCAAAAGCAACATTTTTGCTTTTGGTTATATATCTAAAAAATGAAATCAGGAATCGTAAAGATATATTTAAATAAATTCCACTGTATATGTTTAAGGTGATACACATAATAACACAGGATAAACCTAGACAGTATAAAGTTTACTATAGGAATGGGGTTTCAGCTTAGCTGTAGAGCTACCACAAGGCCTTCAGTTCAGTCCCTAGCACCACAGAAGTTACTACGTTGAAGTAAATTTCACATCAATCATACAGATATATTTATGCCAACATTCATAAAAGCATTATTCATAGTGGGCAAAAGGTGGAAACAACCCAAATGTTCACCATCAATTGAATGGATAAAGAAAGTGAGGTATAAATGTACAATAGAATATTATTCAGACTTACAGTTTTTACACATGCTACAAAATAGGTAAACATTAAAGACATTATGCTAAGTGAAATAAGCCAGACACAAAGGCCAAATATTATATGATGCCACTCACATGAGGTATCTAGTGCAAGTTCATTATTGTAGAGACAAGAGTAAATTAATGGGTTTTCAGGAAAGGAAGGGTTATTGATTAATAGGCACAGAGTTTCAGTTTGAAAAGATGAATAGTTCTGGAGATGTAAAATGATGATGTGTGTAGAACAATGCCTCTGAACTGAATAACAATTAATGTAAACTACACCACTGAATTGTGTACTTAAAAGTGACTAAAATGCTAAAATTTACTTGCATATATGTTAGAACAATTAAAAAACTGGTTATATAATAAATGGCTGTAGAAACAACGAATATAGAATAAATTGGCTCACTGAAAGCCACTTGTATACTAATCAACAAACGGTTGGAGAAAGAAAATGTGGTATTTATATATAATGGAATGCTACTCAGATATAAAGAATGACACATTTGAGACATTTGTAGGAAACGCAAGGAGGAGTGGGAAGGATGAAGGAAGGGGAAAGAGATTTAAAAAAAAAACCTATAATTGGTACATGTAGTTGCTCCTCAATATGACTGTAAACTGCATGAATTGCAAACATGGACTAATAATAAACATGTACTATGTATTCTTGTCGCTTTCCATGGTCCTATGATAAAATTTCTTCATGACAGTAATACAAAAGTGCACACTAAAATGCTTGGTATGTACAGAGTCTATTATATGTATTCTAATATATTAATCCATTTAATTTTTAGAACCTTATGAGACATTTACAGTTATAACTTTCATTCTATAGATAAGGAAACAGACACTGAGAGATTAATTTCCAATCAGATAGCTACAAAAACAGTCTAATTCCATATTCTCTGCTCTTTTCAATGTGTAGTATTGAACCTCAGTGTACATGTACATAACACATTTCAATTTCCTTCTTTCCCCCCCTCTACCTTCTTTTTATTTTTCCAGCATTATATTCATTTATTTAAAAGACCTTATAAAGTTAATTGTCATATATATAGTCTCAAAACCAGATTGATAGGCCAAAGAACGTATGAAACATGTAAAGACAATTGTACTAGGTCAAGGAAGACTTTTAAATGCATTGTCCATGCTGGACTACAATGTCTTTTTTTACCATTATCTGTTGTTTATTTCATACTGTATAGATACTGAGTTTTTCATATAAGTTTTCATATAAGTTTTTTGTGGGTGTGTGTGAACTACTTCACTTAATACTGTGGTCTCAAGGCGCATCTATTTTTCTACAAATGGCTCAAGTTTATCCTGCTTTATGGCAGGATAGAATGTCCTGAATTTGTTTCTACTGAGTGCTTCCTCCAAAAAGTATATCAATGTAAGTATTTGTAGAACAAATCTTCTAAAGTCATATATGTCTATGGATATCTTTATCATGCTTCACACCTGTAAGGCACATTTAACATTATACTGAAGATTCAAGACAACTTAAGAAGGTACCTGGTAAGGTAATAAAAAGAAGTAAAATACATTCAAATTATCTTGGAAGACATAAAATTCTCTATTTTTGCATAATACAACTATATATGTAGGAAGTCCAGATTAATATCCCATAGTTGAACAGCATCTGGTTTTGTTACTAGTAAGCAATTAGCTGTCAGATCAAAGTCATGGTCCACTATTTTTTAACATTTTCACAAAGTAAATTTTAAAAATTTTATACGCATACTTAGCATATTAGAATGTCATCATGTTGAAGTGTTTTGTAGCCATAAAAAAAATCTAACATTCCCTTGAGGAATCCCATTTGTAACCTCAAAGTTTTTATAAGCTACTAGTATTTATAAATATGGAAATGTTTTCTATAAATGCCTCTGCTCCCTGTAGCATATTTGTTATGAAATTAGAATTATAATACTTTGCAAAGAATTTTTCCGAGGAAATGTTGTTTGGCTAACTCATATTTAGGAACAGTAATTTCTAACAGAATGATTTCTTAAACCTACTATGGTAACAGAAAAAAATACTTAACATAAAATAATATCATCTCTAAATACTAACAAGTTTTCTAGAATATTTTAAACAAAGGATAAGGATATCTTTCTATTGGTCTTTTTTTTAATGGCATCATGGTGTTTCTTGGCTTACCTTTAAAGACTGTTGGATTTATCCACTGAGAAAAATATTTATTCTGGGATTTGTAGCATTATGCAACTGCTTGATTTTCCTAAACAATGTTCTTTCTTTTTTCCTTTTTTATAAATGTGGCCAAGGAATTAAAGAATTCCTGGCATATTCACTCTGCTATTTCAAATGTTTTTTCAAGGTCATGTGACTGTAACTGATGAACAGTATTGGGGAGGCTCAAATTGCTTTCGTGAATTTCCTTCTGTACAAATGAGTGTTCTGAGGCCAGTCAACTTAGCACATCTGTAGTAAATGAGTCTACCATACTGTTTTCATTGAGTTGGACTTCTGTACAAACACAGTACCTCAATCATTTAGGAGAGAAGGAAAACAACTTTTTCTTGCAAAAATCATAAATCCATTTGTCACCAAAACTAAGCCTTACTAGTCTTTTTTTTATTTTTTTATTGCTACAAATAATAAAACTTGTTATAAAGGAGGAAATGAAACAAAACTAGCAACTTGATTTAGAGCAAATCAAGGCCTCTTAGTATTGACTTTGCAGTTTGTTAGGTGAATATGGCCTAAATGTTTTCTAATGAGAGATTCTCATCTTAAAGAAACAGTGAAATCTTGAGTTTTGCATTTCTAGATTGTTCCCAGTGCTACATAAGGAGGAAAAACACACTTCATCAGCCCACTTGAATCCAAGCATGGAACAGTGAGGCCACCATGGAAGCCTCTATTAGGAAAGTTAGCAGGCCTAGGACCCATCTGGGCTCTGTGTTCTCTAATCTGTGAGCTAGTTACATTCAGAAAACTTGTGTTTCAAAAAAGATGTTTCTTTACAGCATTTTGGTCAAATATATGCATTGACCAAATCTTTATTTAACAAACCCTGTCAACTCTTCACTTCTAAATGATTGATTTCCAGTTATGATTCATTCTAATTACTACTTTTTCCCCCCTCTTTCACTTTGCTGCTTGCTTTGGTCCATTTTCTGCTCATTAGGACCTCTTCTATAGCAGATGATATACAGTCTTTTTGGTTGCTTATTAGCAACAAAATGTAATTGGTGAAAGGATATAATTTTCTAGTTCAATCTTCAATAGCTCCCTTTCAGATAAAGTCAATATTCTTTGTAGAATGGTGTTGCTTTATAATCTATATTTTTAGGCTCATGTGTTACCTTGCTCTTCATGTGTGCTATGCATTTCAGTCATAATAACAACTAACAGTTATTAAATATGTACTTCCATAAGTGTCAAGCACTATTTCAGGTGAAGAGTGTGTATTTTTTAACCCTCATAAAAGCCCTATGAAGTAGATAAAATTATCTCTAGTTCATAGAAAAGGAAGCTGAGACTCAGCAAGACTGAGTCATTTGCCCAACATCACACAGACAACACATAATGGAACCAGGGTTCAAAAATCAGGCAATCTAGTTTCAGAGCCCTGATTATAATCACTATGGTATATTAAGTATGTGTCATTACTTAGACATTACTTCCAAATACTGTGTATTTTCAGCTTATTATCTTTATGCATGTTACTTATTCCCTTTGCTTTTCCACCCATCCTTCCCTCTATTTTTAGGACAAAAATCTCTTAACCTTTCAATATTTAATGAAGGCTAGACCTTCTTCATGAGTTCTTCTGGACCAGAGTTAAGTGTATCTGCTCTGCCATTGCCGATTTAATATCATCTTCCTTAGAAGTCCTACCATGCTTCTACTCTGCTATTACCATCGGTTCTATCATGCTGTGTCTTATTGGGATTTTAATATATGTGATAGTATAAACAAATCTTTTTATTCAAAATGAGATATTATAGTAGCCATTGATCATAGTCATTCAGTTCAGAATGTCCTGTAATCCTTTCATTCTCTTGAATGGTTTTATACTACTGTGTTATGTTTGATATTATTGTATCTGAAACTATGCTCAACTATAGCAAAGAAAGAGATATTTTGACAGCTACTGTTAATGTACGGTTGTCTTATTGTAAAGTGTTGTGTTGCTTATGTTGTTCTGTTCTGATCTGCTTTGTTCTGCCCTCTTTTGTTTTATTCTCTTTAAAATAAAAAAAGTAATAAGTGTATCTGCTCTGAACTTCTATGTATTCAAGTCACTTTCTCCACCAAAGCATTGATAATATAGATGTTAATTATTTGTCTTCATGTCTACCTTTTCTGAGAGTCTTATGGTTAGATAAAAAAAAAAATACATACCCAAAGGCCTCATTTTCTCATAGGTGAAGCTTTGGGGATATATAATGGCTTGCTGTTAGGAGGTGGGATCTTGTTGGAAGAAGAAGGTCACTGGGACCACAATCTTGAAGAGTGTATCTCTTTCTTGGCTTATCACGTTTCTCTCCACTTCCTAAAAGCCATGATGTGATCAGATTCACTCTGCTGTGCCTCTCTGTCATGCTATTCTGCCATGGAACCAGCCAACCATGGACTGTAGTCAAAAGCCAAAATACGTTATGGGTGTCAGTATTATGTCTCAGCAATAAGACAAGTTTTGGTAACAGAGCGGTGGAGTCATTGCTATGTCTTACTAATCACATGGTTAAGAAACCTTTGAAACCTTTGGTTTGCAGGAGGAGGTTGAAAAGATTTGGAGATGCTGACAAGAGAATCCCTAAAATACTGTAAACTGAGCTTACAGAAGATTCTAGTCAGAGCTCAGAAGAGCAGAATAATATTAAAATGCAAATGACAAAGATGAATTTCAGTTTAGAACAAGGACTAAAAAGGTGTTTAAATCCAAGACCATATATATTGTGCTGTGGCAGAAAATTGCTCTTCATTTGTCTCATGTCCTGAGACTTTGCAGAAGATAAAGATTAAGGGAAACAGATTAATTAATCTGTCATAGGGAATTTCAAAGAAGCCCAGTGTTGAGACTGTGTAAGTGATAACCAGCAGCTGTTACCTATATCTACCGGGAAAAGCAGGACCAAAACGGTAGAGCTGATAATTTCAAAATTTTTGCTGGTGACCAAGGAAAGAAAGAAAGGAAGTTTTTATAATGTAGGAGGCCTGTAAAATTATGCCTTCAAAGTTTTGATCCCAGACAGTTTGGTTGCTGAAAAGATTAGTGTCAAAAAGAATCCAAGTACTTTGCATTAAACAAATCTTGCTGATTCCCAGGATGCTTGCACCCTTCACCCTTCACAAGTCTGGTGGTCCATAAGTGAGAATTTTCTTTGAGAAAAGAATTCCTGGGCACCCTGCTCAAGAACAGTCACCTAAGGAATGAATTCTCTGATTCTTTTGAGTGATCTGCTATCCATGCACTCAGAGGTTTCCATAGCCATGATCTGAGGGTGGGGAGTAACTATTGCTGGAGCTAGCTTGAGACCCTGGCATCATTCACATGGTCCTAGATTGACAGGCAGAATGTTAGGGTTGTGAGATCAGAGAGGTCTCCATCTAGATTTCAGAAGGAGGCCTGGGAGACCACGTAGTGTGTTGTTGAGAGTGCAATGTGTGAAGCTGAGAGAGTGAAACTAAAAATGCAGTGAATACCCCAGGAAGTTGGAGAAGCCTGGGCATTTAACATCTGAGTAAAGCTACTGGCAGTGAGCTGCTGCAAGAGAGAAGCCATGAGAACTGCAACAGGCAATGTTGTAGGAGTGGGCCATCTGAATTCTTTGGAGCTCACATCTTTGCCCCAAGTGTTAGATATGGATTTATGGGATTTAATGTTTTCCCTGCTGGCTTTCAATCTTGCTTTGGTCCCATTGGTTTCTATGCCCCCAATTCCTCCCTTTTGGAAGGAGAATGTTTACCCAGTTCCATTGTAGGATGAAAGTGTTTAACTTTTTTTTTTTACTTACCGAGTTTCAGAGCTAAGAGTTTGCCTGGAGTCTCAGAGGAGTCTTGACTTGGACCTTTCAGCAGTGCTGAAACTGATAAAACTTGGAGGACTCTTTAGAAACAGACTTAATGCATTTTATGCATTTTTCATAAGAGATATACATGAATCTTTTGGAGGCCAGAGTCACAGTGTTGTGTTTTGAATTGCAAATGCCCCCTAAAAGGCTCATGCACTCTTATTCAGGGATTTCAGAAGAGGATTCAACCATGGGAGCACTATAGTTGACTTGCTGTTAGGAGATGGGGCCAGTCAGGAGAGGCAGGTCAATGTGGGCATAACCTGAAAGGATATATCTCCCTCCCTGACTCTTCTCCTTTCTGTTTGCTTCCTGACCACTATGATGTAAGCAACTTTCCTTCATTATGCCCCTCTGCCAATCTTCTCTGGAGTTGACTGACCATGGACTGAAACCATGAGCCAAAATAAAGCCCTCCTCCTTTAAGTTGTGCATGTTGAATATTGTGTCCCAGAGCTTAGAAAGTGATTAAGATACCTAGATTCCATCATTCCTGTACTTTCTTTTAAAATTATTATTTTTATCTAAGAATTATAATCGACTAATCTAAATCAAACTCAACCTTGGAGACCTGGTTTAAAATTTAAATGTACTGGCTACTTAACATCATTTATTTTTTAAATGTTTTAACATCATCTATTAAGAATTATTTTAGACATCATCTATTGAGTGCAATAATATGTGATTCATTTTTTATAAGAATCAAATGAAATATTATACACAAAACATTTAATACATTGCATCTACTTATTTAGTATCATCTTTCTACAATAATAAGCATGAATGGTTAGCTGTACATTAGTTCAGTAAACAAATATTTGTTTCAATGCCTCACAGAAAATATAATAATGAACCATATAGGCAAAAAATTGCTCTTATGGAGTAGAACATACGTGGAACAGCAAAATTTGTTGGCATTTGACCTTCAAAACTTATAATTTAATATGGATCCATCTAATAATTGAATAATGGGCAATAAATAAGTAAATATAGCAGATAACTCCAAAAGTGTGTGAAGTGTTATGAAAGAAACAGAGTTACCACATATAACGGGAAAATGAGGTTACATATGGAGTAGACTAAAAGGCCTCACTTAAGCTAAGGACTGAAGGTCTAATGGAGCTAGGTAGATAGGAAAACTTGCTTGTGTGAAAAGAACCAAAATGAAAACTCCAACAGTTAGGAAGAATGACATGTTCACAGGATTACTGGTAGACTGAATAAGATAGTAGTGTCAGTACAGTCTTAGTTATTTTCAAGTAAAAAGATGCACATTTTTTTTCTTCATAGGGATATGAGCCTATAATGTCTAAGAACCAAATTATAGTTTAAAAATCCTCTTCTAGTAATCTTGTGATTGTGCACTGAGCTCTGAATAAGGAAATTTCACACAGTACCCTTTTTTTCTGTCCAAAATTCTAATGACATTTGCCCTGCATATTTTTCAGGACTGATAAACCATTAGTTGTTCTAGTGGAATGATACATAATTTCTGTGAGTTAAAACAGTGTCAGAATGCCTATATTCATTACATCTGAACAAAAGGTTAGTTTTGTTTACTATTAGGAATGGACATAAGTCAAACAGACCTATTTTTAGTACCTCAAGATTTGCTTCAATCCTGCTTTTAATTTCCTAAGCATTCATATTTTAGAGATTCAAAACTAAAATTACTTCTTAACTTCAGCATGAAGCTCATTCATAAATCTTATTTCTAGCAGTTGGCTAGCTTACTTATGACTGGCTCTGTAGGAAAACATTATGAATGATACATTATTTATATATAAGTTAACCTTGCATATAATCACCTAATAATTACTATTCCACATATTTTTAAACAGCCAATTCTTTCCTAGGAGGAATATATTGAGTAAAGTAAATAAAACAAGAAATTTCTTCTTAAACAGAAGTGGTTTTAGTTGCTAGAGTAAAGGAAGCAAAAAATTACTTCTATAATTTATGGGCTTTTGGCTTCAGAAAAAAATATAGTATTTAAGCAGCCTAATACTGAAAAAAGAAACTTTAATATATCATATTTATTATTTATATTATAGCATGTAAATTAATTTTAGTTATCATCTCACATTGTTAATAACTACATGACCATAATGTTATGTGTACAAAAAGTACTCGGTAATAGTGACAACACAGGGAAAAGAAATGTTTTCAAAAAACATGAAGGTAGTACTCTAAGAAAAAAAACAACTCCTTTGTAGTACAGTATCATTTTTTTAAATATCATTCTACTGTGGAAAAATCAATGAAATTGACATTATAAATATGTGTGATTTCACTTAGCATAATTTTACAGGTAGTATTCTTTAGCAAATCCTATATAAAAGGTAGATTTTTGTCATTGCCCACATTTAATAAATTTTATGTATTTATTGTTTCTCAATATATGTGTTTCAGTCCTTATGAGAATAAGACAGCTAAAGCCAGGGTCAAAGGGACTCATAGAATAACATTTTTTTGTTATCTTTCACTATTACATACACACCAGGCATTATCATTTCAACATTTAGACAGCTAAAGCCAGGGTCAAAGGGACTCATAGAATAACATTTTTTTTGTTATCTTTCACTATTACATACACACCAGGCATTATCATTTCAACATCTCTCTGTGTCTGTCTCCTAAATATGCACAGATGGCTCCATTTTCCTTCCCATATCTTTCAGTACCCAAGGGGAAGTCAAAGTGAAAAACAATGCCCTCTTTTATCCTGTCATCAGGTGAAATAAATCAATATAACCATAATTCCAATATGCAAGAGGCACTGGATAAAAAGTAACTTGGAATGGTCAGTCTTTTTATTGCCCTTACTTCAAGTGCAGTACTTGTTTCTTTAGTCTCAAGGCTGGGGCAGCCATCACTTTCAGTAGGATCAAAACTGTCCACATTTTGTTTCAGAGTTTAGACTTGATTTCTGTAAGGAGACTAGATTCTGACTGAGAATAATGGAACTTTCTGGCCATAACACATCAGGTACTTTTACTCTTGTCATTATATTAATTTTTAAGACTCAAGTAAACTATTAATTGATTGTAGCATCTCTGACCAAAATTTATAACCACTATGATTTTATTTACTTTTAAATTTTTCCTAGAATGACTTTCCCTTTGCTGAATACATTTAGACAAATCATTTAGAAGACATTGGAAAGAATGCCTAGGGATTAGCATCTGTTTCTTTTGAAAGCAAAATTAATTATCCATCTGTGTATTCATAATACAAAATGTTTTTTACTTGTATGAAACATTATTTGGAACTTTGTACAGAATGCTCTGCTACTATCCTTAAAAGTCTGTCTAAAAAACCAACACAAATAGCAAATGATTTGGAAAATATTCACTGGGCTGGATTGAATGTCTGATAGCACTGCGAATAAAATGAAGTTTCTAGTTAACCCTAAATAGGGTTTCTAGTTAGGCCTAATATTTCCCTATTATTCTCATCTGAAAATCTCTGTTGACTTTAGGAATGTTCAGTATGTCTGAATGTCCATTGTCTGTATCTAACTCAGAAAATACTTTTTTCTTTTGAGAAATGTGTTCTTAAAAATCGCCTAGAGTTATAGCTAATGTCAGGTGAAGTGTTACCCTTTAGAATTATGAAAATGTGAGGTATTTTAAAATCACCTAGAATAAGGGGACTTTATTCCTATAATGTGACTCCCCATGATACTGGCTACATGTATAATACATCTATAGAGAAAAATCGTCACCAAGAAACCCCCACACTCTTTTCTTTAATTCTTATGCTGGTATACATCTGTAACTTAATTTTCACAGGTTTAACTATAGAGTTAATTATAAGGTCTACTTGTTTCTTACATGCCCTTTCTTCACCTTTTACATATAATCTTTTTAAAAATCTGCTTTTTTTGTAAGTCATTGGTTTCTTTAAGTTCAGCTTTTTAAATATATTTTTTAATTGGGGAGGTTCTATGCATCAGAATTTTGTTTTTAAAATATGAATTTGAGTAGAGTCATATTCTCACTAGAGACCTGGTCATTGTTGTAACACCAGTCTTCTTCCACCTTTTTTGGAAGTTTGTATCCTAAAGTCTCAAATGACTATGGAAGGATTTCATTTCATTTGTATTAATGAGCTCTAAAATGACAGCATCACATGACCACTGGGTTCTCATGGTTCATATGGAAAGTTCATTACCAGGTAATTTATCCCAGATGTATGTAACAAAAAGGCTTACAGAACAAATTAAATCAATGTAAAACACATAGTAAAAAACAAGGGGAAAGAAATAGGGAAGATTAATACACTTAGGATAAGGAGTACCAATACAGAAAATCCATACTACCTGGATCCTAAGTTCACGATGTGGATCTTTCTCCCTCTATCCTGGTCTACCTCTTTTCTTTCTCCTCTGTTGTTGTTGTTGTTGTTGTTGTTGTCATCTTCTTCTTCCTTTTTGATCCTCATCTTTCCTTTACCCCTCCTTCTCAGCACCCTCTCCTTCTTCCCCTTTTCTTCCCTCTGTACAAACTATATCTTTATAATGATTTAGCTACAGTGCTGATTGAGAAATGGTAAGACATAAAAATGATTGATATAGATTGGGATAAAAACATCTTAAAAATCAAGCTAAGTAATATGAACCTATATCCCATAGGAACATCCCTGTAAGAACCTAACATTGGATATAAAATACATGTTTATTCATTACTTTAGTGAGTTTTATGATCATGAAGAAAAATTTAATGTGAAATGGTAATCTTTTAAATAAACTTAATTTTTACGATAAGAAAAATAATAATAAGATATGAGATATATGGTGATACAATTATTTGAAGAAAAATACTTTACCATTTAATATTAAATGGACTTTACTTTT
This sequence comes from Dolichotis patagonum, assembly GCA_004027295.1. Lineage (NCBI taxonomy): Eukaryota > Metazoa > Chordata > Mammalia > Rodentia > Caviidae > Dolichotis > Dolichotis patagonum. The sequence goes on from PVJX010003709.1 coordinate 46,767, forward strand.
CAAATACCATTCTCTAAAACTAGGTCTTTTACAGGAAAGATTCTAGTCTATCTTGACCTAAGTTTTTCCTCCTACCACATTCGTAAATTTAAAGATATGATCCAGCTTTATGGCAACCTTCTTATAGTTCCTTTTCTAATTACCAATGGCAGCAATTTCTATTCCTTAGAAACTCTCAAATACTTACTTTATATTTTCCTTCTCATCTGGCAATTTTTTTTACATTTTTGTCTTCATTGTAATTATTATATATTCAGTATTATATTCCATCTGTATCACTTTTCAGTTTCTAAAAATAAGAGCCATATTTATATTTGTGTTCATCAGAGAACTTCCCATAGTATCATCCTTAGAATATGTGATAGTCAATAGATATTTGTTTGAATGCATGAGGAGAACTACTGTATAGTCCAATTCTGTATCCCAGCTATCAGCTTAGAAAGTAGCAATCATCTCCTATTAGAGAAGTCAGAAAATTCTTTCTATATATATATGTGTTAAGTATTTTAGGTTTTCAAGGGCAAGAAACAAAATCAAAGGTATTACTTAGGAACTAACACAAGAGAGAAGAGCTCCAGTGGTCAATCAGCACACAGTACATAATACAAGAGAGAAATTTTCACAAAAATTTTATTTATGACTTTTAAAAATGTAAAAAAAAAAACCCAACTTTTGTAATGACTGCTAACAAGAAAAATAGAAATTTTTACAGGACATAATATTTAACTTACTATAATTCCCTACTATCAAAAGTTTTCTATTCATCTGTTAATGCTGATTTGTAATGAGATTTAAATATTTTACATATTTCACATTTTAAAATCCTTTTCACACAGATAGGCACAGCCAAATACTACATTTCATCAGCATGTGATTTTAATTGAGTATATTCATTGTTTGGAAGGAATTTACAGAATTATATTAGACTCTTCCCTTGATACTTGTGTCTTAACATGTCATTACACTGTCACTTAATCATTGCCAGTTGAAAATTTTGTGGATAATCCCAAAATTAAAAGTCAAATGGATTTTGAAATAGAAAAATTTCTTACATCTATGATTAAATATGCTTCTAAAACTGAAACCAGAAAAAATCTATCCATTGTAAATCTGTGTAGGAATAAAAATTTCACTTACATTAATTTTTGACAGCAAGTAAGTTGCTGCCTTAACATTACATGTGATTTGTTGTAAAAAATGACTTTACCACAGTGTATATTTCATATATAAGCACTGTTTTGTTTTAGAATTTTGGATATAATTTATTAATAATCATTATAAAAGCTATACCAAAACCTAAGTTTCAAAGCCAGTCATTATTCATTTATATTGAGAACAGTATCTCTCATTCCAAAAAAAAAAAAAAAAAAATCTCAAAAAAACTTTAACACTGCTAAACCATCAAACAGGTGTGTAACAGGACAATTTGACTATTCTGCTTCTATTTCTGACAAACATTTCACACAACTAATGAATTTAAATCTGTAAACGTTCATGGAATTCACTGTTAACACCCCAGCTTGGTAACACGTGCTAAATTCCAGGGTTTTCCTCAGAGTACCTGAATAGTCACAGCTTTAAACAGTTTACCTATTCACAAGTAGGCAAGGTTACCACATAACTCTTTTTCTAATCCACACCTATCAATTTTATTGCCTCTTAGCAAATCCCACTTCAGGTTGAACTAATTTAGTCTTTTCTTAACAGAAAATATTCTCACTTCTAGTTACCCCACAGGTTAATTCTTCCATCACTTCAAACTCTGCTTTGATTCCTTTAATAAACAACTGAGAATTATACTGTCTTCTACTGACTGATCTAGATCACTCAACATCATTTGTCTTGGTTTTTAATTGACTATTGTTGCTGTGCCAGCATCTTCAACATTTCAAGCAGATATTCTTACCGAAGTCTAACAGTCTTAAACAAGTTTATTTCCTGTGTTTTAATTAAGTATCCATAAACATGAGGCTTTCGGGATGAAAGCAGAAACTTACTTTCACTGCAGCCTCATGTTCAATTTTCGTGAAGGAATTCTGCTGTCATAAGATATTCCATTTTAAATTTTTGAACTTATCTGGCTGTCACATTGATGTCAAGTGGGAATATTGTGTTGGGTGCTTGGTCTAACTACTAAATGTATTTTAAGAACAGCTGCAGTGTCACAACATAGTAAACACAAGGCTTTGTAATTTGATAATGTGATCCACACTTCATCATTCCTTAAAAATAACAAATCCATTTTCCTTTTTTTTTTTGACATAATATGTGCATACTCATAATAAAACAAAAGGTCACAGAAAACAGTATTTTTCCACTTGAAACACTGTCAGGTTATAACTTACTACAATTTTTATGTACCAAGCAGCAGTGCAAAGCAATAGTGGTGCCACATAAACTCTCTGCTATACTGTTCAGCCCTGTTATTACAGTGCAAATGCTACCAAAGACAGTAAATGCATAAATGATAGTGACTGTTTCAATAAAACTTTACTTCTGCCTGCTGAAATTTTATTTTTGTATATTTTTCACATTTCTTTAAGTATAATTCTTTTGATTTTTCTCATTTAGAAAAGTTAAAAAGATTATTTTTATAAGGGATATGAGCTATACAAAAACAGATAGATGAATGGATTTGCTCTAGAAACAATAGTTTACCAACTGTGGTTTAGGATTTGCTTTTAAGGATATACAATCTGCTTGCTTAACTTTATTCTCAAACTATTTTTAGTAAATCTTATGGAATCATGTGGTTGTGGAATAGAATATCCTTTATACAGATATGTTACTCAGTTTCTAGAGTTTTCAAGTACACCAAAGTATACTGAAAAAGTTAGAATAAAGCAAAACCTACTTCACACATAGACTGTATAATTCAGAAGGTACTGGCAGACTTTGTATTGCCTCAGTGTTTTCATCTTTAAAACCCAAGATCATTATATTAACTGTAATTACAGATCTCAAGAGAGTGATGGGTGTTCCCAAAACATTTTTGGTTTTACTCATTTGGGAAACTCCTGGACAGTATGTCAGTAGCAGTCTTTCAGAACACATTTCCTACATTTGTAGAGCCTTTAGATTAATGTTCTAGAAACTTCCCAGCTTTTATTTCTTATCTGTGTTATTTAGGGCATCAGAGGAAGTCCAGGAAGAACAGGACTGGCTGGATCACCAGGTCCTCGAGGAGCAAAAGGCTCATCAGGCCTTCCAGGAAGCCCTGGAGCTCTAGGCCCTAAGGTACTTTAATGTCTCCTTCTGTGGTTGAGCAATATTGTCCATCCTTGCTGGTCCTATGTACACTGACTAGATAACAGGATTTTAAGATTAATAGCTTTTAATAAAATTTGACTAGTGCCAAAAACACATTAGGGAAAAATATAAATGTGTGACCTGTATATATCCATTTCCTGTAATAGTCATAGTGCATGTAATTTGGGATAACCCATAACTCCTTAACTGAGAGATAACTATGCTTTCAAAAATGCTTCAATGGGAGTTTAAAACAGTAACAGAGCATTTGCCTACCACACACAAGGCCCGAGCATTTGCCTACCACACACAAGGCCCTATGTTTAATTTCTTGCATCACAAATGAGCATATATGTGTACCACACATACAAGTGCGCACACACACACACACACACACACACTAGCTATATTTGACAAATTTGGGCTACTCTTTCTCTTCTGCTATCAGATAAAAATTGTATTTACTATGCTTTCTGTTCATCTGGATCTGAACCTAACCAACCAATTAATAACTCTTACAGTAGTATAAATTGCTTCTCACAGTCAAAGTGATAATAATTAAGTTTTGCATCATACAAATCTTCTCTTGAAAATACAGGATGTAGAAATTAATGTCTAAAGCTATTTCTTAAATACCTAGGATTAAGATATTGGTACCCTTACATTATTACCTCTTAACTTGATTTTCATTACTCTACTTGTAAAAAGTCTTGAAATTTCTAGCCCATACATGTAAACTGAAAATAATGACTCAGTTGCTTTCTATTGAGAAGTTTAGCCTTTTAACAACCAATGGGTCATAGACGACATTCAAGAAAAAATTAAACCATATATACAATTAAAGCAAAATGCAGATACAACATACCTGAACCTGTGGGGTGCAAAGAAAACAGTCTTAAGAGGGAACTATACAGCAGTGAATTCTCATATCAGGAAAACAAAATGAGCACAAATAAACAACCTAATGTTGTACTTTAAGAGTCTAGAAAAAGAAGACCAACTCAAGGCTAAAGCTTATGGAAGGGAGGAAATTATAAAAATCAGAGGAGAAATTAATGCAACTGAGACTAAGAAAACAATATACAAAGAACTAATGAATCAAAGAGTTGATTCTTTGAAAGAATACATAAAATTGATAAATCCCTAGCCAATATTGTCAAGGAAAGGAATGAAAAAACTCAAATTCATGCAATTAGGAATGAAAAGGATGAAATTACTTCATTTCCTGTGGAAATTCAGATCATGGATAACTATGCTGAAAATCTTTACTCATATAGACTGGAAAACATAGAAGAAATGGATAGATTCCTCAGACATATGACTTACCAAAACTGAATCAAGAAGATATAAAAAATTTTAAGAATGCAGTATCAGTTACTGAAATTGAAAATGTAATTGAAAACTTATTAACAGAGAAAAGCCCAGGTCCTGATGGATTCATGGCAGAATTCTACAAGAAATTTAGAGATTTACCATCAGTACTCTTCAAACTCTTTAATGAAATTGAAATGGAAGCAATTCTCCCTCACTCACTGTGAAGTACCTAACTCATTATGGTAATACTCTGATACCAAAACCAGAGAAAGACTCAACCAAAAAGGGAAACAAGGGGCCAATCTCCACAGTGATCATAGATGCAAAAATTCTCAAAAAGTACTAGCAAAAAGAATATAGCAAAATATCAAGATTATATACCATGACCAAGTGGAATTCATCCCGGGAATGCAGGATTGGTTCAACATATACAAATCAATAAACATAATATACCACATCAACAAAGGAAAAAAATCACATGATCATCTCAATAGGTGCAGAGAAAGCTTGATAAAATCCAACACTCATTCATGACAAAAATCCTACAGAAAATTGGAATAGGAGGTCTTTACTTCAATTTGATAAAATCCATCTATGACAAATTGACAGCCAACATCATACTAAATTAATAAAAACTGAAACTATCATTTAAAATCAGAAACAAGCTCTTTAAAACTAATAAAAAGTAATAAGAACTGTAGGAGTAATAAAACCCAAAATGCATAATTGCTACTGTAAAAAAGAGAGCAAAAGAAAGTGCTCTAAAGGATATAACTGCATGTATGTTTAAGTGTGGAAGGTAGATGACTGTACTACTATTTTTGTTAGATTATCGAGCAGAACTGTTAATAGTCTCACTGTTTGAATGTCTACTTTGTATGCTTTAATTTTGTAACTTGAACAACTATTTCCAAGATGACAATATGTAACTTATCAACTAGTGATTTCTTAGTGGTTTTTTTTTTGTTGTTGTTGTTGTTGTTGTTGTTCTTTTCTTTTTTTTTCCTTTGGAATTCTGTATTGTTGCTACCCTTTTTTCTGTTTTGTTTGGTTGTTTTTTTTTCTTTCTAAATTTTTTTTAAAAAATCAGAAACAAGACAAGAATATCCACTATCACCATTCCTATTCAATATAGCTTTGGAATCATTAGTCAGAGTAATTAGACAAGAGAGAGAAAAAGGAATAAGGACAGGAAAGGAAGAAGTTCAATTATCATGATTTGAAGATGATATGATAGTGTTCATATAAGACCCCAAACACTGTACCAAAAGTCTGCTAGAATTAATATGCAAATTCAGTAGCAGAGCTGGATACAAAATCAACACTCAAAAATCAACAGCATTCCTGCACCCAAAACACAAACTCACTGGGAGAAAAATTATGGAAATAACACCTTTTACAATAACATCCAAAAAACTGAAATACTTAGGAATCAATCTAACAAAAGATGTAAAAGATCTGTATATTAGAAACTATAGTACTCTAGAAAAGGAGATTGAAGAAGATATTAGAAAATGGAAAGATATTTCTTATTCTTGTATAGAAAGAACCAACATCGTGAAAATGGCCATACTCCCAAAACTGTTCTATATACTTAATGCAGTCCTGATCAAAATACATTTGTATATCTCACAGATCTAGAGAAAATATTTCTAAACTTCATTTGGAAACAGAAGAGACCTAGAATATCAAAGGCAGTCCTAGGCAACAAAGGCAAGGCAGGAGACACCACAATCCCATACTTGAAATTATACTACAAAGCTACTGTGATAAAATCAGCATGATACTGGCAAAAAAAAAGAAAAAAAAACAGACCTGAGGATCAGTAGAACCAATTAGAAGATGCAGGCACAACTGCAAAGACACTCAGCCACCTTGTCTTTGACAAAGGGACCAAGCATGTTCACTGGAAGAAAGATAACCTCTTTAATAAATGGTACTGGAAAAATTGGCTTTCCCACATACCAAAGACTAAAACTAGACCGATATCTATTACCATTCATGAAACTAAAATCAAAATGGATCAAGATCTAAATATTAAAATGGAAACATTAAATCTACTGGAAGAGAAAGTAGGTAAAAATCTTGAAGACATAGGTGTAAGTAGAGACTTTATGAACAAAACCAAATAGCATGAGAAACACTTCAAATAATCAACAACTGGGATCTCATTTTATTAAAAACTTTTGCACATCAAAAGAAATCACCAACAGAGTGAAAAGATAACTCAGAGTGGGGGAAAAATTTTATCCAACTGTCCCTCAAAGGACTTCTGTCTAGAACATATAAAGAACTGAAAAAGATTAGAACCCTCCAAAATTCAAAGACCCAATCCAAAAATGGACAGCTGAGATCAATATACACTTTTCAGATGAAACAAAATATGAATGGAAAATAAATATATGAAAAACCATTCAACATCATTGGTAATCCAAGAGACAAATTAAAACAATACTGAGATTCTTGCTCACTCCAGCAAGGATGGCTATCACCAAGAAATCAACCAATAACAAATATTAGAGGTGTTGTGGGGGAAAAGAAACTCTTCTCCACTTTTGGTGGGAATGTAGACTGCTGCAACTGCTGTGGACAACAGTGTGGAGATCCCTCAGAAAACTAGGATTAGAGATCCCATTCAACCCAACTATTCCACATGTAGGAGAAATTAAAAATATCATACCACAGAGATATATATGCACCCATATTCATAGCAGCACAATTTGTAATAGTTATATCTTGGAAACAACCCAAATGCCCATTAGCTGAGGAATGGATAAAAAAAGATGTGTTCTTATAGAATGGAGTACTACTCAACTATAAAGAAGGACAAACTTCAGACATTTATAGGGAAATAGATGAAACTTGAGACCATACTAGTAAGTGAAATAAATCAGACTCGCATTATAAACATCATATTGTCTGCCTAGTGTAAGAAGCTGAAAAAATAAATAGGATCCAGAATGTACAGTAGACATTGTGAAGTGAAAGGAAGCTGTTCAAAAGGAAAGAGAAACTGGGGTGGGGGAAATGATAAAATAAGGAAGGGAAAAGCAAAAATAAAGAAATATATGGGTATGTATATGTGTATATATACACACACACCAAACAGTTAAGATAATTATACTACTAATTGATATTAGTTCATTGAAAAGAAAAGTGTGTGCCTGTATTGTTTGATCAGTTCTCATGCCTGTAGCTTGTAACAGGAGAACTACTTTGAAAATAACAATACACAGTGTACTAACCATTGTTTCTCCTACAATCTTATTTTAAAATTTTGTACCATTGTTTTTATTGGGGTTTTTTCTTTAAAAAAAAAAGTCTTCGAAAAATAAGAATAATCCAAATCCACAACTGGTACAAGAAGGGTAATTATAAAGATAGGAACAGAAATTAATGAAACTGAAACAAAAATCCCACCAAAAATTACTACAAAGAATCAATGACTCAAATGGTTAGTTCTTGGAAATAAGCAAAATAGACAAAACACTTAGCCAAACTTATCCAAAGAAGACCCATATGAATTCAATTAGAAATGAAAAAGGTAAAATTGCAGTGTTTACTGCTGAAATGCAGAGAATTATAGTACTTTGAAAACCTGTGGTCCAAAAAATTGGAGATTGTAAAAGAAATGGATAGATTTCTAGGCACATTTGAATTACCATAATTGATCCAAGAAGATATAAAACCCCGAACAGTCTGATAACAGGCAATGACTCTTTAGCAGCAAGAAAAAAACCTACCAACTAAGAAAAGCCCATTAACCAATGGATTCAGTGCTGAATCTTACAACAACTTCAGGGAAGAATTAATGCCAATACTACTCAAAGTTTTCCATGAAATCAAAAGAGAAAGACTACTGTCAAATCTTTCCTTGAAGCTAGCATTTTCCTGGTAAAAGCCAGACAAGGACTTAACAAATAAAGAAAATTAAAGACTAATTTCCTCATCTGTCATACTTGGGAGTGATACAACCAGAAGTCATTTTGGGAAGGAGTTTGTTGTTTAAGAATGAGCTGCTTGGAATCAAAAGCCACAGAACAGCTATACTTCAGGGTTTCTTGGGTCACTCCACCACAGTGACTGTGTAAGATATGGTCATAAATGACAAGCATTAAGAGGTGAACTAGTTACAGATTCCCTGAGAAATTTAAGCATTGGCATGCTCAGATTGTGAAAGACACAGTAGTCCCACTTTCAGTGGTAAAAAGCCAGGCCAGTCATGTGGTTTTCTTAGGGGACTAAGTCTGAAAGAATTGACATTAAATCCAGCAGACTGGTTGGCTGCCTCATTGCCTACTTCCAGTACCATGTTCAGTGGCCTCTTTGCTTTTCATATGGTCATGTGGTCATTTATATATGCCTCAGCTTAGATACTCATCACATCTTACAGTGAATAGACAGAAGGACCACTGGAGCAAAGGGGACATCTCACAAGCCATAAAGCTGGTGAGAGAGAGCAATGACTTCGGAAACACAGAAGGATACAAACACTAAATGTATACAGTCCTAGAGCAGAAACCACACCATTGACTGACCACATCCAGTTAGGAAAGATAGGACAGAACTTAGAATTCACATAGCAAAAAAGTGGGCATGAAAACAAAGTAGGCCATAATTGTGATTCACAACCCACGACTCATATCTCATGGATTCCAGTCACATAAGTCCTGGAAAGAAACCAGTTACACAAACATATAGAGAAAAAAATTTGATTCATTTCTATTTTTGTTTTAAGAGAGTGGTGTCTTCTTGTTTTTGAATCTTTTTTTAATATTTTGCTCTTTTTTTCTTTTTCTTGTGTTTCCTTTTCTTGTTGTCTTTACCCAGTTCTGTTAGCTTTCCTTTAGTTTTTATTCAGATTTTTATCTCATTTGTCTCTTTCTTTTCACCTTCATTTTCTTTGCTTTTCAAATTTTCTTTCATTTTTCTCTCCTCCATTATTACTATTATTAAGATTTATTTTTAGCTATTTAGCTGACTCTATGCCATTATTGCTGAATTCTTTTCCTTTGCAAATGATAGTATAGTTATAGCTTTTAGTAGATATTTACTCTATTTGATTTGTATTCCCATGTAAATTATTATTGAAATTCTTTTTTATTGTTAAAAATGATATAGTTATACCTATTATTGGTTGTTACAGTATGTCAGTAACTGGTAACTTTACTATTTCTACTAATATTCATTTCTACTAATATTCAATTTCATCTTCATTGTTAATAGTGGTGTAGTTCTTGCTTTTGACTAGTCTATTGTGTGCCAGTATTTAGTTTGCTTTTTGCCATCAACATTACCAGGGTTCATTTTCTCCTCTGTGAGTGATGCTGGGGATCAAGCCCTCAAAAGAAGGTTGAACACTAAAAAAAGACCTCTATATATCTTACTGAATAGGTTTAAAAGAGATATAAACACCATAACATAACCAAGATCACCACATGGTGACAATATAATTAAGAAATCTCCAAAATAGTGACAGAATTTCTCTAGCCTACCTGCTCTTCAACCCACAGCACAAAAATAAAAGAAACATGGGAAAAAAGACAACAAGATGTACACCACAACTCTTACCTCTTCAAAAGCTGATCTTACAGACACAGAAGTAGAAAAAGATATAGGCAAAGAACTAAAAATAGGGCTGGGGATTTAGCTCAGCTGCCTGGCAAGCACGATGTCATGAGTTTGATCCCCAGTATCAAATGATGATGATAATAATAATAATAATAATAATGTTCAAATTTTTTAAAGAGATAAAAGAAGAAACCTATAAGCAAATGCATGAGATGTTTATCAAGCTCAAAGAGGACTTCCTTAAAAGAGATAAAGGATTCTATCAATAATATGTTTGACGGGTTTAAGGAAGAAAGAAATAATAAACTGATTGAGTTAAGCAAGACAATGCAAAACACAAATGGCAACTTCAGAAATGAATTAGAAAGTATGATAGGAAAAAACCCAAGCCAGTATATATGTTACGAAAAATTCAATCAACAAAAATTCAATTCAGTGAAAAATTCATGGTAGTAGACTTGACCAACATGAGAATAGAATGTTTGAATTAGAAGACAAGGTGGATGTAGTAGATCAAAGCTTAATAAAACCCCCAAAATGACAAGATGCTGTGTAAGCTGAATGCCAAGTTGTTAGATGACTCAAAAGAGAAAAAAGAGAACAAACCCTCAGAATTACAGGAGTAAAGGAAAAATTTAAATAAAACCAGTAAGCTGTAAAAACTTTATTCACTGAAATCATAACAAAAAAATTTCCAAATCTGAGGACATAATGAAACAAGTACAAGACACATGCAGAACTCCAAATAGCCAAATTCAGAAAAGAACCTTTCCACAACACACCATAATTAAAATTCCAGAAACTGAGAAAAAGGAGAGAATATTAAAAGCTGTTAGAGGAAAACAGCAAATAACCTATAAAGGTAATCCCATCAAAATAATTGTGGGTTTTTCAGCACAAATATTAAAGGCCAGGAGAGCCCAGAGTGAAGTTTTCCAATCCTGAAAAGAAAACAACTGTCAACCCATATTTTTATATCTTGAGGAATTAGCCTTCAAAACTGATAGAGGAGTAGGCTTTCCACAACAAAGATTCCTATAGAAATACATGACCATTATACAACATTGCAGAAAAGATTTAAAGGAATCCTCAAGAGAGGAAAGCCCAAAGGAAAGTATACATTTAACTAAGAGGGCAAACAAAAGGAAACAGCACTGAAAAAAATAATAAAATCATAGATTTCAGTATATACTTTATGACAATAACTCCCAATGTCAACACTTTCAACTTCCCAATCAAAAGACATGTTCTGGCATATTAGACTTTTTTTAATGTAACCATATATTGCTTACAGGGGCCACTTTACTTCCAAAAGGAAGTACATAAACTGAAAGCAAAAGAGTAGAAAATGATACTGTGTTTGGCCAAAGCCCAAAAATAACCAGAAGTAACGAATTTTCAGACACAGCAGATATCGAGCCAAAACTTACCAGAAGAAACAAAGATGGCCAGTATATACTAGTAAAGGAAATGATTCAACAAAAAGAAATAAAAATTCTAATACCTTTATTTACAGGTTTAATTCAGTTCTGCTATTTCTTTGCTGACCTTTGTATATCTCTTTGTGACAAGGGGATATTAAGGTCCCCCTTTACAATTTGTTATTACATATTTGATTATTCATGTCTATTAGTATTTATCTTATATAGTTGGGTGCTCCCAAATTTGGAACATATATATTTATGATTGTTATGTCTTCATCTTGAATTTTTCCCCTACCAAGTATATAGAATCTGAACAGCTACTTTTAAAATAACATTATACAATATATTAACTAGTGTTAATTTCCTACCACTTTGTTTTCAAATTCTGTATCATTTTTATCCTTTTTTTGGTTTTTAAAATTAAAAAAAATTTAAATACTTATGCACCAAATGTCAATGCACCCAAACTCATAAAAGAGGAACTACTGGAATTCAAAGGACAGATGGGCACCAGTATAATTACAGTGAGGACTTTATTACCTCACTCTCACAATTAGGCAGGTCAACCAAATTTTTTTTAAATAAGTTAAACCACATCATTTAACAAATGAACTTAACAACCAACTATAGAATGTTTCATTCAACAACAAAATACACATCCTTCTCAGCAGCACACAAAACTTTTTCACCTAACAAGTATCTTAGGCCATGAGGTATGTTTAGATAAATGCAAAAGAACTGAAATAATTCCCTACATACTTCCAAATCACAGCAGAATGATGTTAGTAATGAACAGCAATAGAAGGCACATAAATACTTGGAAGTCAAATAGTACATTATTAAGTAACCAGAGGATCACAGAAAAAATTAGGAAAGAAATAAAAATGTTCCTATTATCAAATGACAATGGAACACAATGAAAACTGTTCTGAGTAGGAAATGTACAGCTGTAAATGTAAGCATAAAAAGATCAGAGTGATCTCAAAGAAGTAGTGATGTACCTTAAGATCCTAGAAAGACAAGACCAATCCAAATGTGAAACTAATACAGGAAACAAATTATAAAGTTCAGGGCAGAAATTGATGAAATTGAGACCAAAAAAGTAAAAGACATCAATGAACAAAAAGAGTTGATTCTTTGAAATGATGTGAAAGGGATTTGGTGTGGGGGTGGGGGGACTGAAGGACAAGGAGGGAAAAAAGGAAATAAAAAGAATGAAGATGAAATATATATATATATATATATATATAATAATTCCTATACAATGAGTGCATTTATTATATGTCATAAATATACACTAATATACTGAGAAATAAAAAATTAAAAAAACATGAAACATCATAAACAAGTTGGTTTTATCCCAGGGTTGCAAGGATAGTTCAACATGCATAACTTTATGAATATAATACATGACATAAACAGAAGTGAAGATTAATATTACATGATCAGTTCAGTAGATGCATAAAAAGTCTTTGACAAAATCCAATAATTATTTCATGATTTAAAAAAAACCCTTGTAAAAATTTGTACAGAGGACCTTGTCTTAAAATAATAAAAGCCATTTATAATTAACCCATTGCCAACATCATACTAAATGGGGGAAAGCTGAAACCATTTATACTAAAACCAGGAACAAGACAAGGATGACAATCACACTACTCCTATTCAATACAGAATTTAAAACTTTAACCAAAGCTATTAGAAAATCTCTGAGAGAAAAAATAAAAGAATAAAAGGGATTCAAATATGAAAGGAAGACATCAAAATATCCTTATTTTCAGGTAGCATGATCCTTCCCATAGAATTTCCAAACATAACTACCAGAAGACTCTTAGAATTAATAAATGAATTCAGCAAAACAGCAGCATACAAAACAAACACAAAAGTCAGTAGCATCCCTATACAATGAGAGCGAACCTACTAAGAAAGAAATCAATAAAACAATCCCATTTATAATGACTTCAAAAAATTAAATTTCCCCCGGTACCAAAAAAAAAAAAACAACAACAACAACAAAAAATTAAATTCCCAGGAATTAAACTAACTAAAGAAGTAAAAGGCCTCAATTATGAAAACCATATTTCTCTGAAAAAGAATTGAAGAGGACATTAGAAAATGGAAAAACATCCCCTGTTCATGGATAGGCAACACTAACACTATCAAAATGGCTACATTATCAAAAATGATATACAGGTTTGATGGAATCTCTATCAAAATACCATCAGCTCTTTCACAGAACTAGATAAAATAATTCTGAAATATTTATGGGACCAGAAGACACTCAAAATAGCCAAAGCAATTCTGAGCACTAAGAGCAAGACAGAAGATATTACAATCTGAGGTTTCAAATTACATTACAAAACCACAGTAGTAAGAAAAACGTGGTACTTACACAAAAACATTGATCAGCAGACTAAAGGATGCAGAAATAACTCCACACAACTTCAGCCATCTGATTTTTGACAAGGGGCCAATAGCATACACTGAAGAAAAGATAGCTCCTTTAACAAATGGTGCTGGGAAAACTAGCTGTACACATGGAAGGCCGAGGATTTAGCTCAATGGCATAAGCACCTGCCTGGCAAGTGCAAGGTCATGAGTTTGAGCCCCAGTACCAAAGAAAGAAAGAAAGAAAGAAAGAAAGAAAGAAAGAAAGAAAGAAAGAAAGAAAGAAAAGAAAGAAAGAAAAAAGGAAACAACACATGAAGAGGAACAAATTTTGATTAATGTTAGTCACCCCCTACTAAAATCAAATGGAAATAGATCAGAGATCTACATATAAAAGCAGAAGCACTGAATCTCCCAGAGGTGGGGGAAAAGTAGTAACATCTTTGAAGACACAATCTTAGGCAAAGACCTCTTGAATAGAATTCCAATTATGCAAGAAATAATACTGAAAATAAACAAATGAGATTACATGAAATTAAAAAGCTTCTGCACAGCAAAAGAAACAAATAGCAGGATAAAAAGACAACATACAGAATGGGAAAAAAATTTTACTGGCTTATCCTCAGACAGAGGACTAATATCTAGACTATATAAAGAATTCAAAAATATTAGACCATCTAAAATAAAAGACTCAATCAAAAATAGACAACTAAAATGAATAGACACATCACAGAAGAATACAAATGTTCAATGAATATATGAAAAATATTCAGCATATTTGGCAAATCAAAACAACACTAAAATTCCACTTTACTCCAGTGAAAATAATCATTATCCAAAACTCAGAAAATAACAAATGTTGATGAAGTTATGGGGAAAACTAAACTCCTTATATTTTTGGTGGGAATGTAAACTAGTATAATCACTTTTGAAATTAGTATGCATATTTCTCAAAAAACTAAAAAACAAATTCCATTCTATCCAGCTCTGTCCCTCCTGGGTCCTTTTCTGAAATAGTCAAATACTGCTGCTATACAAGCATATCCATGTTTCTAGCAGCACAACTCATAATAACTAAATAGCAGACTATATACCCCTTACTGAATGAATGTGTAAAGAAACTATGATATAAATACATACTCAACCATTGAGAAGGATAAATTTGCTGGGGATATAGCTCAGTGGCACAATGCCTGCCTGGCAAGTGAGTGGTTATGAGTTTGATTCCCAGAAAAAAGAAAAGGATAAATTCGAGTCATTTGTGAAACAATGGGCGATCTCAAAATTATAATACTAAATGAAATAACCTAGTCACAAAAAGGTTAAATATTGTACAGTTTCTCTGAGAAACTCATAAATAATTTAAAAAGCAAACTAAAGACCATGCTAAGAAATAGGGAGGTGGACTCTGTGGAGCAAGGAAGGGAATCTGGGGAAGGAAAGAGAGATAAGATCAGGAGGAGGAAGGAAGAGTAAAAATGATTAAGATATATATCTCAAACCTCCAAGGTAAATGTAATTACTATGTATTATAAAACATACTCATAAAAAATTTTAAACAAATATTTTTATAAGTTCTGAGGTCCAGATATCTTTCTTTTTCCTGTGTTCATAGGGTGAGCAAGGACTACCCGGTCAACCCGGAATTCAAGGTAGAAGAGGTCCCCAAGGAGCACAAGGTGACCAAGGACCACATGGAGAGCCTGGCCTGAAAGGGCAGCCTGTATGTTCCAACTCAGAAATTCACCAAGCTCTTTACAGAACAGGCCACCAGGGTACAGGAATGACCCTCCTGTTTATTTACATTTCAGGGAGAACATGGCGATCGAGGTTTGACAGGGTTCCAGGGATTTCCAGGCCCCAAAGTATGTTTACATATTTTTTGCTAGTTATTTAACTATCTGGGGGGAAAAAAGATGTTAAAATACTAATATGTAGTCTCTGATTTGAATCTTTATTTTTTATCTGTAAAATGTCAATTGGTACAAAGTCATATATTTGATTTTTGAAAAATCTTGATTTTTAAAACACATGTAGTTATACATTTTTCTAGAAATTTTATTGTGTGATTTTCCTTTATTTATATTAGAAGAACAATTTTGAAGAGTTGATTTTTGATAGATTGGTATGAGATTATTTTGTTTTGACTTTTGATTTTTTGTTTCTTGCTTTATGCCTAGGGTCCTGAGGGGGATGCTGGCTTTGTTGGACTAACAGGTCCTAAAGGTCCTATTGGGCAGAGAGTAAGTGTAAAGTCATTCTGTCTACCCAGAAAGTGTGCTTTTTTTCTTATTATAGGACTTACAAACACTAAAATTAGTATACTCAAAGTTAATAACTTAATTTTGAAATTGAAATTCATAAGAGCAGTTTAACCTGCGTGAGGAAAATAGGCTATAGACCACCCATAATTTCCAGTCCTTACTTTTTAAAAAAAATAGATTACTGTGAAGACTGGACAATCTATTGACTTAAATGAGGAGTAAAACATACATCGGTTTCATTTTATGAGTATTAACATAACCAGAAATCACTCCCATATACTACCTGAGGAAGCTTGCCTATGATGACAATTTGAAAAATATTTCTTGATAGCTGTATTTTCCCAGTTCAGGGGCAGTTATCACAAGAGAGTGATGAGAGTTGTTTAAAGAGTTTCAAAAATCAGGGTCTAAAGAACTCAGGAGGTTAGGGCTTATATTTGCAAACTGTAGGAATACAAATAAGCTATCAGTAGCTAATGGTTTGATTTGGTTTGGTTTAGTTTTAGTTTTAACCACAGTCTCCTAGTTGATAAGATGATCTATAAAACTGAAATTTTAAAAAAAGATTCTAAAAAAAATGATTTGGCTGTGGTAGTAGTATTTCTATGACTAAAAACAGCTGCCAACGTGAGTGTAAAGAGAACAGAAAGCAGACAGGATGTAGCTTGGCTACAGGAAAAAGTAGTCATAGAGAGTTTATAGCTGAAAACCATTGTCTTGCACAAAATGTTATAGTTATATTTTTAAAATTCTATTCTCTTTCCCTACCTTTTACAATAACTTGTTTTCAGTAATACAGAGAGCAGTCTTGTTTGTTTAAAGACCCCTCTTAGCATTGCTTGAGGTATAAATTTATTGTTTTCACAAGTTCTGAGGA
Organism: Dolichotis patagonum; assembly: GCA_004027295.1. NCBI lineage: Eukaryota > Metazoa > Chordata > Mammalia > Rodentia > Caviidae > Dolichotis > Dolichotis patagonum. Next base: position 63,854 of record PVJX010003709.1, read on the forward strand.
ACCAAGGAAACCAGGTGCTTTTACAGACAGTCCAATTCTTGATTATTTGCAGATAGTTTATATATAAATAAGCTAATCTATAATGAACATTGCTCTATATTCTTATTTATATTAAATTCCTCCACTAATTTGCTCCATTCATTCTAGTTTAGGTTCTCAATTAACTCCATCTTTTCTTGATCTTGTTAAAGTAAAAGTGTCTGTTTTCCTAGCATCTGTGCTAATCAAGGTCTCATGAAGTGCTGATTCTCTGTGGACCACAGTCTGAGTATAGATTACTTTGAATTATCATCTTATTAATAGTAAAGTTTGGATAACTAGCTCACAGCTACTAAATTACAAACTGATATTTGGTTATTAAATCATTAGAGGAGACAAGTGAAAGGTCTTGGTATGTTAATATTTAGTAAACCACAGTTTGTGTTCCTTATTTCATTGAATTCTCATAAAAATCCTATGAAAGATACTGTCATTCCCATTTGCTGATGTAGAAACTAAGTCTCAAAAAGATAATTTGTTCACTACCAGTAAATTAGAGGAATCAGAATTTGAATGCATATCTGATTGATTAAATTATATTATAAGGTTGCTTGCTGATTACATAATTGGTATACAGAATGAATCCTAAGTGAGCCAGGGCCTGATACTTGTCCCCAAATCAATAAGTACTTATATAAATAAAATTAATTGAACTAAAAAATCTGAATTCTCTACCATTTCAAGGATGTAATTAGCTGGTATCCACAATTCATAGCGCCATATCTTTTGAATACACAGATAAATTTAGACAGTTGTTTACTCTTTTGATCTACTTTTTTCTAGAAGCCAGGTATACTTCTATATTCTTTAAACAAATCATTTTTTTTTAGTACTGGGAATCGAACTCAGAACCTCACACTTGCTAGTCGGGCGCTGTGCTTCTGAGCTGTATCCCTGGCCCATAAATCATTATTTTAGAGAGTTATGTCAATTTACTTTATTATATTAAAGCATTATTGATTTTTTTAGTGATAGTCAAAAGCAACATTTGATTAGTTTAAGAAAACAACTCTCTTGACTGAGGAATCTTTCAAATTCAAATATCATATGTATAAATTATGACTTACAGTGATTTTTGTGTTTAAAAGTGATTCCTTTAGATATAGACTATCAAGTAATTTGTCAGTCTAGACCAAGTTAATATTAAAGCTATCAGTGGATGAGCCACACTACATTGTATTTCAAGTAATCCATTCCTACAGCTTCTGTACAGAAATTTTTCAAAAAGTTATTCATCATTCTAAATTTTAGAGAAAACATTCATTTGTTATGTAATAGCACAATGATTCATTGGCTTTATCACCACATAAATACTGTAATTATATTTGTTATAAATTTTACAAATATATAAAGTATTGTATATATAAAAATTATATATTTATATATAGATAAATATCTTGAAAGAAAGCTACAATAATATGCACAATTGTATCATACAATGGAAATCAAGATAACTATGGTTTATACTAATGCTTTAAGATTTTATATAAAACTGTAATTATTTGGACATGACTTTAACATTGCAAGAAAATTTTCTAAGAGTTTTTTCTGGATTATTCTCAGAATAAGCCTGGCTTATCTTTCTTTAACCCCAACAGGGAAACACTGGCCCTCTTGGCAGAGAAGGTATAATAGGCCCAATGGGTAGAACTGTAAGTCTGTCAAAATACAGATCTTTTTTCTCTTTTATGCTTTTTTCTTATTCCTATTTATAGAATAATTGTCCAAGAATCATCTTGATAAAAAAGGCAAAAATAAATACATATTTTTCTTCTTGAAGGTCATTCTTGAGAACTTAAAGTTTATATATGTAATGAAGGTGTGAGAATGAGGGAGTTGAGAAAACAGAAGTGAGTTGGAGAGACGGTAACATCGTAAGCAAAGACATGATCACCAAAGCAATTAACCTGGATCGCTTTTCAAAAGGAGAGAATACAGATGACAGGAGGACAGACCACCAAGATTTGAGTATTTGAAACTACCCACTGCAAGGGAAAAGTAAAACCAAGATAAGTGCAAGGATTAAAAAAAAAAAAACAAGATAAGTGCAAGGTTATATAGATGAAATTTCAAGAGTGGTCGGTGCTGATCTTTAAGGGATCACCTTAGCTGGTGATCCCTTAAGGGATCTTTAAGGGATTCCTAAGGGGGGTGATCTTTAAAGGATCACCTAAGTTGTAATACAAGGTGGAGTACAGATTATAGTGGAGAAAGAAATGGGTGAAAAATTTTAATAACTTTCTCTCAAATTCTTCTTTTATTCTTATGAGTTTAGTTTTATTTTGTTCCTCTTCCTCCAATACTTCTCAAATTCTTACAGCAAACTTCTGGAATAAATATTATTTCTATTTAATAGATGAAGAAGCAAATGAGATTTATAGAGATTCACCTAGTCATCCAAGGTGATAGAAATAGTGAATTCCACAGCTGATGTTTCTTACTTAAAGACAAGCACTGTTTCCACCCATTCAAGCTATTTCCAGAGACAAAATTGAGGCAACATATTTCCAATTAACTTATGATATTTGGCTATGATGTAAAACAAACAAGACAATAATTGGGAAGGTGGTCATGGGAAAGTTTTTGTAATTCTGATAATAGTGTAAATATGAAAAGAAACACACTAGAATATGTGAAATTGAGACTTGGAAAGTGAAAATTCATTCCCTTCAGAGAATTCATATTTTGAATGAAGTGTTATAGACCCACAGAGATAAATAAATATAAAAATGGAATGCTTCAAGAATCAGGTATAACTATTATCTTTGATAATGAAGAATTCACCACCAATGCTACCAGGTTTTCAGTTAAATAAAGAAAACCTGTAACACAGTGTTCTCTAGACTTCCAATTGTTGCCACTCAGAACTATATAATATTGTAAGTGGGAGAGTTCTCATATTTCAGTGAGTGGTTCTTCAGCAAACTAAAGAGCACATATTGTTCTGATTATGGAATGATTGTTCTCTTCTGTCAAAAATGTGAAATATTAATTGGTCAAGGAAAATGTGATAAAGAAATGTCTCAATTAAAATATCTCAGTGTTTTGTCAATAGTTGGTTCTTAAAGGACCTTATAATTTTAGCATGCACATCAAATTTTTTTCATACTCCATTTTTTCCATTCTAAGATGAAAAGTTCATTATGAAAAAAAAGCATTTGAGAATGGCAAAAACATTGTGGGAAAAAACAGTAGTTGAGCTGAGGATTTTCATTTTCCAAATAAGAAAACCGTAGAACTACAAAGTCATTGTAAATGAAGTTACATATATAATGAAATTATGTAATAGTAAAAAAAATGATCAGTCAGATCAGTTTAATAAACTAGAGCTTAGAAATAGATCTAAGCCATAGGAATTTAATTATAATGAAAATGGTAAGTCAGGATTATTTTGACTGCAAGTAATAGGAAACCTGAATCAAATGAACTTTAACATAAGGTAAATTATGTCCCATTATAGATAGTAAAAGCTTCAGATTTGGTTAATTTAGTGACACCATTATGTTGTCCAGTACCAGATTGTTTCCATATTTCTACTCTGCTATCTTGACTTCTGGCTTCATTTTTAAGCAAAAGGACTTATAATAGTGATGGCAAACCTTTTAGAGCTTTCAATGGTAAACAGCCAGCTGTGGCATGCATGTGGTAGGCTCGCCAACATGAGAGAATACAATTTCTTGAGAATCACATCCAGATGTTGCGTATTTCTAGCATCTGAGGAGCATTTGACCATGGGGCCAATCCTGCACCAGTGGTAGAGAAGGGACACATAATTATTTTGAGTACCATTACTGCTATAATAAATTGGAACCTGGTTTCATCAATACTTTTTAAACCCTAGATTAACATCTTAATGTAAAAAACTGAAATAATAAGACTCTTAGAAAAATAAAGTATAGCTTAAGAATTCAGAAGACATATATAAGAAAACTAATCATTGTAAATAAACATATTAAAATTTTTAAATTTTCATTATGGTAGCCATTGTTGATTTCCTATTATCTTATTTTGAAGTCCTGTATCATGTTCACTGTTTTGTTTTGATTGGCTCTATTCTGTTTTATTTTGGTTTTATTCTCTTTAAAATAAAAAAAAAAGTTTTAAATTTTGTATGGAATAACATTCCTAAATAACATCCAAATATTAATACAGAATGGGAAAATATTTGCAAAGCATATAATATATTACTTAATATAAAAGATCTCCTACAAACTGGAACAAAAAAGAAAAATAGAAGAAAGAAATATAAACTCAAAAAGCCATCTATTATTTTGAAACATGTATACCTAATTTTAAGCCAACAAATGCAAATTAAAGTAATTATATCTAACTAAAGCAAATTGCACCTAACTTCCCTGGAAGAAATGTGAATTATTGCCTACATAGAAAGATACTTGTTCAAGTATATATAACATAATTTAATCAAGCAATTCTCTTTGAGAAATTTGTCCCAAAGGTAAAAAGTACCCAATACACTACGAGAATTTGACAAAGATTTTTTTCACAACACAGTATTGTTGAAATCATCTGAATACTCACCTACAAATAAATGCACAAATAATTGTAATCTAGTCACTTCATGAAATACCATGCAGTTATTAAAAAGAATTAGGTGTATTTTGCTTGGTTGAATGTCAGTTATTTCATGATATATTCAAAGTAGGAAAAGCATGACGTATAGATCATTATGTAATATAATCCTAACATAAAACATGACCAATACCACCATAAATATGTAAATACATTTGTCAATATTTGATTAGGGAAAAAGCATGAAAATTTATGTCCTAGGTTGTTAATGCTAGGTTCAGAGTAGAGGAGGATGGGGGAAAATGCTGTAAAGGTATCTTAACAGTCAGTTTTGATAGTTGATACAAGGTTGACAGGACAAGACAGGAAACACAAAAGAATTATTATAAATGGCAAATAAAAAAGAAGAATATTTTAACTTGCAAACAAAGAAAATGGCATCATAAGAAACATACAATCCCATATTTTTCAAGTTTGTGTACAATAGTAAACAATTAGGACAATTTGTAACAAGAAATTACAGAGTACAAGAATATTTATATCACAGTGCTATTGATAGTTTAAAATTTTTAATTTCAGAAATGGAAATTATATACAAATAATCATAATTTAGTAAATTTAGTATGAAAATTATGTTGTGGAATGTGGGTTGGCATGGAAACCATCAGTATTATAAAGGTATAAATTCAAGTTAAAAGATAAATAGCCCTGATTAATGTGTTTTGAAATTTTGTTGTAGTTTTTTTTTCTTGTTCTTCATTTTTTTCTTTCTCTTCATCCTTGAATAAAATGGATTTGGGGAAAAAATAAATAGTATCATTTTATCAAAAATATATAATATCCACAAGAATTTAGATGAAAATATTAACAGGAATTATAAAGCAAGAAGAGCAGACTACACACTCGTTTCAAAGGACATGTGGAACAGTCACCAAAATAGATGATATTTTAGATTGTAAACCAAATTTACTAAACTTACAAGAACTGAAGTCACACAAGGTATATTCTCTGACCAAAATGGAATTAAACTAAAAATCAAAAACAGATAAAAAGAAAATCTTCAAATACCTTTAAAATTAAATCACACATTTCTAAGTAATCCCAGGATCAAAGAAGTCCCAAGGGAAGTTAGAAAATACTTTGAAGTGAGTGAAAACATACAATTCAAAATGTGTCTGTTGCAGCTCAGAAAGTAGAATAAACAGAGAAGATGAAAGAAAAGAAGGAAACCAGCTTAGAAACAGGATTTTCAAAGACTGAGGGAAACAAATACTAAAATTTAACCTTAATTTAGAATTTCCTTTCTAAATTTTTTGTGTGTGATTGTCAGCTATTTCTGACTTAAATGAAGGAATAGTTTGTAGTCCTAATCTCACTTTAAAATGGAGTTAGAGATAGTAAATCAGAAGCATCATGACCAATAGATTATTTTTTGTTTGTCTTGCTAACTCAGGAAAACAAATTTGAAATACATATTAAATTAACAAAACAAATTTTACTACAGAGAAAAGTAAAACTCCAAAGTGTCAGTCATGTTTTTTGTATACAACCTCAGCTACATTCAATTTATAACTCTTGATTATACTGAACCAACATTGTTTTTCTCCCTTGCAGGGCCCGAGAGGTGAAAAAGGCTTTAGAGGAGAAACTGTAAGTTTAACTATTTTCATGACTATAGTATCCCTTGTCACTAGGCTAGAAACTAGGGGAAATCAAGGATCTTGTTATAATTATTCATTATTATGTCCTTGCTGCTTGCAATATAAAAATAAAATTATACTTTTCAAGAAGAATTAACCTATGTGGTATATTCCAGTAAAATCTGATAAACCATTAAAAACATTTAAGAACCTGCCAGCTACATTCTTCCCAGATCACTGTGTGAAAATGGTATTTGCCCTGTAAGGCATCAAGAGAGGAGATGGATGTGTTCACTAGTAACAGAACAAGAGCACTGAAAAGTGGCTTTAGGTATATATCCATTATCCAGTCAGAACTGACTAGGTCTGCAAAGCAGAAGCAAATCATTAGTTGTGTATTTCAGCCAATTAGAAACAATAGAAGGAGGTTGAGCCAATAGTATTTTCAAGACCTAAATGGCTTATATTGACACTACTTCCCATATTTTTAGAATGTCAGTTCTTCCAAGTTAAAGGAGACATTTCCACTTCCCCAGCAGAGATTGAACCAACTTATTTTTAACACAAATTGTATTGTTTAGAGGATGATATATAACATCATGTCATGGGATACATACAATAAAAAGGTTACGATAGTGGAGAACGCTAACATATCCATCATCTCACATAATTACCCTTTTTGGTTGGTTGTGTGATAAGAGTAGCTAATATTTTACACAGCACAGGATTCCTGCTAAACTTACTGAAGCAGCAGTTATAAGCGCGAGGCAGGCATGAAGTGAAAGTATAGAAGCTCTATAAAAATAAAATTAATGACAGCAGTAAAGTCTTGACTAAAAGATAATGAGTTCACATAGTGATGGCTGATTTTTTCTTCTCGTGACAGAGTATACTTGGACTTTAGAATATGAAAGTTACTGGTGTATTAAAGAGCTGAAAAGAGGAAATCACAGTGGTATTATGCTTCAGTTCACCTCACATCCAACTCGGTTTGTAACCAGAATCATGGAAAGAATCAAGTTCACAAACTGAAGTACCACTGTATGTGAATTTAGATAGCCTAAGAATTCTAAAAGGACAGTACAACAAATGTGTTAAAGTTGCGGAAATGTGGCTGTCACTGTTTCTCAGTAGACTTCATAAACAACAAGAATACGTGCATATAGTGAAGTTGTATATTTCGAGAGGCATGGAAATGAGAAAGAAAAAATAAACAGATGTGAAACTAGCTGATTTCCCACCCCTTTCTGGCTCTGCATGCCTCTTGGACTTTCCCTCTCCAAGTAATGTGGCTAGAACACAAATTTCGATTGGGATTAGGATATTTTGACTATCTATAGCAAGGTCCTACAAGCATTTCACAAGGAAAAAGAAAAGCTGAATGGCTCTGATGAATTACAAACTCAATGGATTAAGACTACAATCTTATGTTGTACTAATAGAAGTATGACCTCCAGAATAAAGCAAGAGAAAGATTAGTTGAAATATCTGGGATATTTTAGAATCAGTTTTTGCTAGACTCTGTAGCCCAATCACATCCCAGTCCTTGTACTTTCTATTCTCTCCTCACTTTGCAGTTTTGCACTTATTTTTCTAATGTCTTCCATCTTCCTTTAGTTGTGCTCTTAAAGTTTCAAATATGAAAAGATCATTTGCTCAGGGTGGACTTGCTGATATCTTGGACACACTCTGCTCCCATCACTGGTCATAATTGTTAGTACCTAAGACCTAGCATAATGCCTGGTACCTTAAACATCGTCTTATCAAAAAGGCTTTTTCTGATTAACCTACATATAATATCAATATCCCATCTTTCTGAGACATTTTATCTTTCCTTAACCAATCCTTCCTTTATATCTGGTGTATTAAATGTGTATTTGGTTTTTTACTATGCTTCCCTTCAGTAGAATGTAGGCTCCCTGGCATAGACATTTTATCTGTTGCTATTGTTTGTTTAAGTGTTGTGCCCACCTGTCTTATACTTGGCATTCAAAATGTATTTAATAAATATATAACTAAATTAGGGTAACTGAATTAAGGAAGGTTTGGGTTTGAAACAGGACTGTTGCCTTCAAATATTTGAAAAGTCTTATAGAAAACATTCAGTTCTCTTATATACAGTGAGTGCCATTAAGGCATGAAATATATTTTATAGCATCTAGTTCCCAGTGTCTGGCCCATAAGCACACAAAAGTATTTACTGAATAAATAGAATGCACCAAAGTTCTCTTATTTGCCTCCAACTTGGAGTCAGATGCGTTGCTGTTATACCATGAGGTCCCCTTGCCTCCAATTTAAAGTAAGAAGGATGGAATAAGCATTATATGAAATATTACGGTATGAGAAAATGTCTTAAGTATCAACAAATTTAAAATTAAAAGCATATATGTGTGTATTTTTAAATTTCACAGATAGCATAATTCATTCAAATGAAACATTTTCAAGTTCTTTTGCTTCAAGTATACATTCCCTTACACCTATATAAACTTCCGACCACTTAAAATTTCCAACCACTTGCACATGTGTACATCTTTTCTCCAGATAAGAAAGCATGGGAACTAAAATTGACAAGGGGCTTAAAATTACAATCCCAAAATGAACTTTGGAAGCCAGACATGGTGGCACACACCTATAACCCTAGAACTCAGGAGGCTGAAGCAAGAGGATCCCCATGAGTTTGAAGCCAGTCTAGACTATATAGTGAGCTCAGGGACAGTCTGAATGACATAACAAGAACATATCTCAAAAAACAAACAGAATAACTTTGATAATTATCTTTACAAATGTGGAGATTATCCACATGTGAAAAAATTCACTCAAGGTCATACAGAAAATTAGTTACAAAGATAAGACTGGATCCCAGGTCTCCTAGTACTTGTACAATTGTGCTTTTCTGTAAATTATAGCCATCTCAAAAAAACTAGATTACAAACAAGATGGGTGAGAATGCTGTATCAGGAGTAACCCAGCTACCCACATGACAGCTTGAAGAACAGATTCTGACTTGCGTCACATCCTATGCTTGTAACTGTTTCACTCTAATGACTTTATTGTCTAATAAATCTTATTTAGTACGACTAAACTTTCAGTTTAGTCCTCTAAATGTTTTCCAACAAAAGCCATTTGATTCTCTACCCAAAAGAAACATTTGACAATGTCTAAAGGTATTTTTGATTGTCATAAATAGGGAAAAAGGGAGAGTCACTAGTGGCAATATGGTAAATTGAGACTAGACATGCTATTACATGTTCCACAATGCTAGACATGCTATTACATGTTCCACAATTTATAAATTTTAAATTTATAAATAAAAAAGGGGAGGCTCTCTGTAACTGAATCAGTCAGAACATCACAAATCTTAAGTCAAGATTGAATTTACATAAAGGAAATGACATATAGGATTTACATAAAGGAAAAGACTAACATACTAAGGTTCAAGAATATGTATTCATCAGCACTTTTTAAGTCAAATTATAAATGTGCTAGCTTTTGTCACCTGATTGAAAGCATGGGGACTAAAATCAAAACACCTGATTTTATCAGGTATTTTGAAAATACATGATAAAAATCAATTTACAGGAAGAAATGTATGTTTTGGCTCACAGTTTGAGATGTTTCAGTCCATGGTTACTTGGTTCTATTATTTCTGGACTGTAGTAAAGCAGAGTACCATGGTAAGAAGGCATGGTGGAGCATAGCTGTTCACATTATAGTAGCCAGAAAGCAGAAAGGGTGAAAGATCCAGAAAGAAGGGGCCAAAGCCAGATATAGTCCTTAGGTCATGCCCCTCTGACTCATTTCCTTCAGCTAAGTTCCATTACTTCACAATAATGCCACTGAAGTATGATCTTATCAATCAGATTAATTCACTGATGAATACAGAACCATTTAAGACACTTTAAGATCCTTACAATTGAATGCAAATGTCTTGTGCTCTGGGCAAACGGTTTGGGGATGACAATGTGCAATGTATGTACCAGTGTTGCACCCTGATTAACATGTTTTGATATTTTGTTTTAGTTTCTTTCTTTCTTTCTTTCTTTCTTTCTTTCTTTCTTTCTTTCTTTCTTTTTTCTTCTTTTCTCTTCTTCTTTCTTCTTCTTCTTCTTCTTCTTCTTCTTCTTCTTCTTCTTCTTCTTTCTTTTCTCCTTCTCCTTCTCCTCCTTCTCCTTCTCTTCCTTCTCCTCCTACTCTTTCTCTTCCTCTTCCTTCTCCTTTTTTCTTCTTCTTTTTCTTCTCCTTGAAATAAAATTGATTTGGAAAAAGTACAAATTTAAAAATTAAAAACTTTTAAAAGGTCCTAAGGGATTTTCCAGAATGTATGTTTTATTGAGTGCAATAAAACAATGAATAAAGAGAGAGTAGCATGGGAGGTAGGCTAGGTCATCATAGGATTCTAAGTAGTAATGGAAGAAAAATAGGACTTCAACAAAGAGTAAAAGGTAATGAAAAACATTCCTGACTAAGGAAATAGCACATGTTAGAGAATCCATATATGAAAGAACTAGAGAGATTCAGAGACCTACACGTAATTGGTTATAGATATTTTGTATATGTCGAGGAAATAAGTGGAAATAAAGACCTGACCTTGAAAAGGTAGTGGTGCACTTGTGTATTTAGTTGACTTGAATTTTGGTGGTTACTGAACCATTCCATTTTCTGATGATGTGTAAAATGGAAATATAGCACACAACTTGCTACATAGTAAGATTTCAGTAAGTGGTAAGTATCTGAACTATTATGCTTATACTTAATTATCTAAACAGTAAAGATCCCCTGACTTATTTAACTAAATAATGCCATTCTTATATTTACATTTTATTGGTAGAATATAGTTAACATAGTGAAGAGAATAAAGTCTGGAAATCAAATTACAGGTACTGGCAAAACATTGTATCTTTAGTCATCTTAGGCTTTATACATAATTACCATGGGCTAGTTAGCTTAAATAGCAAACATTTATTTCCCACAGCTTTAGAAGCTAAGTCAAAGATGTAAAGGCCTGTTAATTCTGTATCTGCTGAGCAATTTCTTTTAAGTTTATAAAAAACACCTTTATGTTCTGCCCTCACTCAAAGGAGTGACAGACCACCTGTTTGGTGTCTCTTTTTATAGGTCTAATTTCACAAAGGTTCCACTCTTAGGACCTAAGTAACACTAACCCTAACCATACTCCCAACACCAATATATTGGAGACTAGGACTTCAACCATTGGATTTTCAGGGACGCAGTCAGTTTACAACACTTGATTAGCACTGAGCTAAGAGAGGTACTATGAGGATGGAGAAGTAATTTGGAGACATTCAAAGATGAACACACCATGAATTGGTGCCTAATTTATAGTATATGAAGAAAAAGGAGATGTTTAAGAACACTAAAGTTTCTCCTTTTATGATTAATTGTTGAGTGATAGGTAGAAATAATAGGAAATTGTGCTTAGAAAGTATTAACATTTTTAAGTCTTACATTTAAAATAGTTTACTAAATGAGTGAATTCAGTTTCTAGTAATATCAGTAAAATGGGAATCTATATACAGCTCATTCATGAATAGGGGTGATAGTTAAATGCAAGAGTTTTAAAATACCAAAGCAATTTTAATCCTCTGACTTGCCTCATACAAAATGGCTGTTAGAGGTTTTGAATCTTAGTTCTCTTGCTTACACCAAGTCAAAATCCACTTATGTATATTATGTATACATATATGCATGCATACATATATACACTGTACTTTGTCTTCATTTTTCCCAGGGTCCCCAAGGACCAAGAGGTCAACCAGGGCCTCCAGTGAGTAGACTTACATTTATTTATGTTTATCATTGATGAATATATACTAGCCTAGGTTGGGATGTCTACTAAATAATTTTTAATTTGTTATGTTACAGGGTCCACCTGGAGCACCAGGTCCAAAAGTAAGCTGTCTTGGTTCAGTTTTATCTCAGTATCATGTTAGCTCCCTGTTAAACTTATCCTTCTTGTGTGCCTCTGTTCTTTTTGCTAAACTGATGCAGAGCTGGCTCAACTATGCTAACTTGAAATTCAAGCCTCACACTTCTTATCTATAAAATAGAAATTGTGTCTTCTGTTTTCTGGGTGGTTTTGAGTGTCAAATAAAAAGTTAAGCATTCAGTATAGTGTATGACACATAATAAGTGCTCAACAAATACTAACTCTTCTTCATTTCATTCTCCTTCTGGGTTCTTTCAGTACTAATCTAATAGTCATTGCATTCCTCACTGCCCCACTGGGTCTTTCTAGTTCTCCTTTTTTAATATTCTTTGCTAGCCAAAATTATCCACTTCTTAGGATTTACTTGCCTCCTTCTCAGTTCCTCGTGACTATAAAAATCTTTTTAACCATCTATAAGTTCAGTTCAGTGGTTTCAAGTACATTCACACTGTTGTGCAATTATCAACATGATCCACTCCTAGAACTTTTTCATCTTCCAAAAGTGAAACTCTACCCTTTAACCAATAACTTTAAATTCTTTCCATTCCTAGCCCCCAACAACCAGCATTCACTTTTCCTGTGTGAATTTGATAACTCTAGGTGCCTCACATACATTGTCATATAATATTTGCCCTTTTTTCATTAATTTAGATCACTTAGAATGTCTTCAAGATTCTATGTTTATGCACATATTAAAATTGCTTTAGGTGAATAGTCTATTGAAAATGTATAATACATTTGTTTATCCAGATGCACATGTATATTGCTTCCACCTTTTAAGTTTTCAGCTCATTTGCATATAGACTTGAAAGTGAAATTGTTCAATTATACATTAATTCTATATTTAAAATTTTAGGGACTGGAGGCGTAGCTCAGTGATGGAGCACCTCCCTAGCCTGTGCAAGGCCCTGGGTTCAATTCCCAGTACCATCAAAAACAAAATAAATAAGATTTTGTGAAACTTCCATATTGTTTTCCACTGTACCTTACTAAACTTCTCATTCCCACCAGTAATGCACATGTGTTCTAATTTTTCCTCATCCTCACCAATACTAGTTATTTTCTGGTGTTTTGTTTTGTTTTGTTTTGTTTTGCTACATCAGCCATCCCAGTGGTTACATAGTAGTATCTCCTTGTGGTCTTGATTTGCATTTCCTAACAATTTATGATATTGAACATATTTTCATGTGTTCACTTGCCATTCGTGTATCTTCCTTTGAGAACATCTATTCATGTCCTTTCTCCTGTTGTTGCTGTTTGTTTTTGTTTTTGTTTTTGTTTTTGGTGCTGGGGAAAAACTCAGGGTCTCACTCGTGCTACGGAAGTGTTCTACCACTGAGCTACAATCCCCAACACACCCATTTTTTTTCAGATGGGTTGCTTTATTTTTGCTGTTAAGTTATGTGAGCTTTTTGTAGGTTCTAAACATTAATTTTTTATAAGACATATGATTTGCAAATATTCTCCTATTTATTGGGCTACCTTTGCATTTTCCTTGACAGTGTCCTTTGATGCACAAATTTTTTTAATATTTTGAGTAGTCAAATTTATCTATTTTTTTCTCCTGTTGACTGTGCCTTTATATCATTTCAAGGAATCATTGCCATTGGATTCAATGTCAAAGTTTTCTCCTGTTTTCTTCTAAGAGCTTTGTAGTTTTAGTGCTTATGTTTAGGTCTTTGATTCTTAAGTCCACTTCTGCTAATTTCGTACAGTTGAAAGAAGGTGTGTGTGACAGTGTCCCATACAACCACAAACAATGAATTATCATGAAATTTTGTTAATTTCATTGAAGTTTCAAAATGTACCACTTCGGAGTCTAGCTTGTTGCGACATTCATCACAGGAGATGAAATTTGGGTCTGTGGTTATGATCTCAGTCCAAGGTTCAGTGTTCTCAATGGAAATTACCTAGTTCTCATCATATGGGGAAAAACATTCAACATCAAAATGATGTTCAAGCTGAATTTAAGAATACTATGATGAATTCTGAATATTAAAAGAACTTATTAGAACATTTAATAAATGATGTGCATTGAAATGGGCAAAGGGAGCCAGAGATTTAGCTTAGCCTCATAAGTGCATGCCTGGCAAGCGGCAAGGTCGCTTCAATGCCCAGTTCACTGCCAAGTACAAAAAAAAAAAAAAAAAAAAAAGAAATGGGCAAAGGGTTTCATTCTCCATTATGACAACATTTTGTGTCACACATCACTTCTGCTATAGCAATTTCCACCAAATGAGGACTCTATGGTGTCTCCTCATCCACTTTATTCACCAGATCTGGCACTAGTCCATTTCTGTATCTTCCATAAAGTCAATATGTCCATGAAAGCTAAATGTTTTGAATTGATTCAGAACACCAAGGCAGCCACAAAGGTACAACTCGAGATACAAATGAGGACTTCCAGAATTGCTTCAGAAACAGGCAAGAACAATTGGATAAGTGTGTTCAAAGCAACAAGGTTAACCAGGGGAGAGGGAGGTCTATGGTAATGTGTGCTTTACTGTAATGAATTTTTAAAAATTTAAACACAAGCAATACATCTGAATCTCAACTCATATGTCAAGGGAAATTCATGGAGTTCTTGAATGTATAAATCAATATTTCTCATCAAATGTTTTCTGCCATTATTTCATCAAATATTTTATGACTCTTTTTTTCTCTTTCACTTTGGAGACTCCTACTATGCATATGTTTATATGTTTGACAGTATTCTATGGGTCTCTGAGTTTCTAGCCATTTTTTCTTATTCTTTGTTCTTTTCTTCATTCTCCTTATTCTTTTACCTTTATACTCAGACTGCATAATCTCAATAAACCTACCAGGAAGTTTACTGACTCTTTCTTCTGCTTATTTAATTTTGTTAACCCTCTCTAGTAAATTTTTATTTCTGCAACTGTGCTTTCCAACTCCAAAATTTCTATTTAGTTCTCTTCTGTAATTTTTGTCTATGTATTGGCATTTTCTATTTGGTGAAATATATTTCTCAAACTTTTCTTTAGTTTTGTAAAAATTGTTTTCTTTAATTCTTTGAACATACATAAAATAGCTAACTTAAAAATCTTTGTTCAGTTCAGCATCTGAATGTCCCCAGAGACAGTTTCTATTGACTACATTTTCCCATATATTCAGGCTACCTTTTCATGTTTCTTTGCATTTATTATAATACAGTTATCCCTTGACATCCACAGCAGATAGGTTCCAAAACCCCACAACACCAAAAAAATCCATGAGTGCTCAAGTCTTTTATATAAAACAATATAGTATTTGCATATAAACACATTTTCCCAAATACATTCTCTAGATTACTTACATTACATAATACAATGATCTCTAGATTACTTAAATTATATAACACAATACAAATGCTATGTAAATATGTTATACTGCATGAGTCATAGAATGACAAGAAAAAGGTGCGTAGCTACTCATTAGAGCACAAATTTTTTCAAATATTTTCAATCCACAGTTGAATGAGTTTGTAGATACAAAATTCACAGATGCAGAGCACCAACTACATTTTTGCTGAAAATTGGAAAATTTAAAAAATACAGTGTGACGTCTATGGAAACTGGATTCTTCTCCCCAATCTGAATTTGTTTTTATTATTTGTATCAGTAACTTTTTAGTGACTTTTATCAGTTACACAAATTTATATTCTTTGACCTCTGTGAGCAGTGAAGTCTGTTAGGTAGCTTAGTGGTCAGTTGATTTCCTTTAGAGAATTCCTAACAGATTTGCTTAAAATCCAAAACCAGTAAAAGTCTACCAGCTTTTCCCAAGGAGATCTATGTGCAAATGGAGCACTACTACAGTGCTCAACAAGGCAGTTGACAACTATGCTTAGCCTTTACATAATCAAGTCACAAAGCCTAAATATCAGTTAGAGATTGCTTACAACCCTCTCAGGTTTCTTAAGCATCCACACAGCCATATGCATCCACACATGAATTTTTTGATTCCCTGTGATATGTCAAGGCTTTTCCAAGCCTCTTTAACCATCTCATTGCCCAGCTTGTCTTTTTTTGGTTAACTTATTATTTATTCTGCCTGCTTTTTACTGATTCAGGCAGCCATTAAGTTAGACAATTCCCTCTAAATGTCTTTGAAAAAGATCCTACGGGGAAAAAAACATTTTCATTGGATAACCTCTGAGGCAAGTAAAATAAAGACAGCTTTACAATTAGTGTCTTCCATGGAGATTTGAGAAAGGTCAAAGAATAATAAAGTCCTGGAAATGAAGCTTTAAAGCAACTCTTCCAATTGTTTCCTTTTATGTCTACAAGGTTTTCACTGTGATTTCTGGCTAATTAATTCTTATATGCAATTTGAGAATTGGACAACTTTTCATTCTGTAAAATAGAGTGAAACTGAGTAGAAGAGGTTGCTTTATAGGCACAAAGGAAAGAAGAAACCAGAAACTATAAGTAATGGACTGGCCATTTTAAAGTTACTTTTCCTGTAGGGTTAATGCATGGACTCACATAGACTGAAATCAATTATTGCAGAAAATTGGTTCATGTCAAAGTTCAGTTTGATTATACTTGGCACACAGCACAGACCCTATTCTGGTTTATTCTGGTCTTCTGGATTCCAGTACAGGAGGCTACTCCAAAACATTGACCCCTAATGAATATTTATGTAACAGTTTTCAAGGCTACTAAGAACTGGAAAGACTGTTAATGGGAGCTGAGGAATAGAGAATAAGAACAAATTAATACTCTACAAACTCACTGCTCTTACAGAGATGCAACTTTTTCTTTAATGAAACCTCCCCAGATTTCTTTGAGTATTTTGATAATCTCTGTAATTATGAAAAAGTTAATGGTAATTTTTTGCCAATTTTCTCATTGCTTTTATAGAATAGAGAATTCTGGGAGGTCATTGCTTTACCATTTATGCCAATTGTTCCTAAATCTGACCTTACTTACAGTCTAGGGTCATCCAGCCTGAACATGCCTGATCTTGACTAATTCTGCTTATCTTCATCATCTTTAAAATTGTGTGTGTGATTTAAAGGAAAAAATAAAGTGTTGTCTCATATAAAATCACTGTGCAATTGTTTGAGTTGCAAACCTTTTATCAAACACTTTTATCATGGAAGACATAAGTATTTGACAAATATTTTCCTGAAAATGAAAGAAGTCTGTCATGTCAGGGAGCAGGGCTACTTTCTGCTTGGTCTCAAGTTTGTTTGGCAACAGATAGCATCACTCAGCTGCTCCACCTTGTTGACATCAGGATTTAATTATACTACTTTCTTTTCAACCTAACTCTCTCAATTGTTTGTTTGTTTGTTGTGTAGATTTTTTGTTTCTTGTTTGTTTGTTGAGGTATTTTTGAGACACAGTATTGCTGTGCAGTTTAGGCTTGTCTTGAACTCCCTATGTAGCCCAGGATGCCCTCAAACTCATGGCAATCCTTCTGCTCAGCCTCCCAACTGCTGAGATTTCAGGCATGTGCCTTGACATCCAGATACAATACCAACTTTTAAAACCATACAAGTAGCTGGGCATAATCCCAGCACTTGGAAGTCTGAAGCAGGAAGACTGTTGCAAGTTCAAGGCCAGGCTGGGCTCAAAGTGAGCTCAGGCCACCTGAACTTCATGAAAAGACCTGTCTCAAAAACATAAAATAAAATAAAATAAAATAAAATAAAATAAAATAAAATAAAATAAAATAAAATAAAATAAAGTAAAGTAAAGTAAAGTAAAGTAAAGTAAAGTAAAGTAAAGTAAAGTAAAGTAAAATAAAATAAAATAAAATAAAATAAAATAAAATAAAATAAAATAAAATAAAATAACAAAACACACAAGTTACAATAAACTAGGTGGAAATCTCTTTCCAAAGAGAAACCATACAATAAAAGAACTCCAGATCTGCCTGAAGAAGAATACGTGAACGAAGAGATCAGGGAAAATGAAAAGACGATCAAAATAATAATTGTAGAAACCACCCAGGACTTGAAGGAAGTCGTGATGAATGAGGGGTGATTTTAAACTATACATAGCTCTGCACGATGACAATCTTACCACAGCAGAAGAAGACTCAGAAATACAGCCTGATGAGGAAGAGGAAGAAAATCTTTCTTCACCAGAGATGGGAGCTGCCATAAAGATTATCCAGTATTTAATACAAAAGTTTAACTTGGATCTATTAACAGTTACATAGGCCTTCTTTAAAAAAATTGTGGTGAGTTGGAGCCTATGTCCTCTTTTTTAGAGTCTGGTCAGAGAGCAGATAGATACCCCTTTAGGTCCCAACTAGATGGCTCTGATTTGCAAAAAGATGATGAAGCTATCAGAGATGCATTAATCAGAAAAAATGGTGCTCACCATGTAGACAGGTGGATTGAATTCTGAAAGAAATAACTGGCAAGATAATGAGAAGAGAAAAAAAGTCATGACGGATGAATAGTTATGATCACAGAACTTTAGAAAGCTCTTACCTTGAAAGTGATACCTTCTGACCAACGCTGCTAACATTCTGTGAGTCTCAGCTTTTAAAGCCAAGCAGAGTTGTAAAGGAAGATAAAAATCAAAGAATCTGATATATTTAGAGTTGGCCCTGTAAAGTATCAGAGTGTTCATGAAAGAAAAATCCAAACTAGGCAGTAATCCTTTGCAGGAATGGAAGCCCTGCTGTACTAGTGACAGATTAGTGACAGCCAAAGGAGGAAAATCAGGAGGCACAGGTCTTTTCACACAGTGTAAATGAAAAACCTCCTATCCTATGCCAGAAGTTTGTCTAGATTATGGTAGATTCAAAACCAAGAATCTAGAAATATGGAAATTTGTAATTACAAGGCCTTGAACATGGACTGTCCCAAAACCATTCAAGCCTCCAGTGAGCTCTAGATTTCTAGTGCTTTGAAAATCCTATATTTACTTTGCTAATTTAGCATTTGGGGAATCTTCTCTTTAGTTATTGTTTTCTTGGGGCTCTTCTTAGCCAAGTCTCTGGTATGAATTTCTTTACCTAACACTCAATTTTGTTTCAAATATAGCCAAACTCTCAAGAACTATCTTTCTGTGTATTAGTAATATAGTTTTAAAAAATTTATTGAGCACAGCTTTATGCTAAAATTTGTATTACATTTCAAAATCAGCAAACTGATTCTTTGTTGCATTGTTTTCATTACTGAAAATAAATAGAGCAGCCAAGCATAGTCCTTTAGTCCTAGGACTCAGGAAGCTGAGGCAAGAGGATCCCCATGAATTCGAGGTCAATCTGGACTATATAGTGAAGTCAAAGCCAGCCTGAAGCACATAGGGAGATCTTGCCCCAAAAAGCCAAAAAATAAAGAGAGAGAAAGAAAGAAATACAACCTTGAATCTCACAAAATGTCATGTTAAGGAAAACAACAAACAGAATTTGATGCAAGTGATAAATTTCAAATTTTCAAGCACAAATAGGAATTGAGGAAAATATATCTGATAATGAGTTTCAAAGTGTTCTAGTCTTTTGTGAGACTGGAAGTAATATTAACAATATCATTCTTATTTTAAATAATGGAATGTATCAGGGTTTGGAAGATCACATAATTTCCTGAACCAATATGTGCATAGGTAAAAGATGTTATCTAAGCTTAAGTAGATCAAGATTTTAACATAAATGTATACAGAAAATTCACTTACATAGTTCCAGTTTTTATTCAGCAGTTAACCTTTAAGGCCAACACATTTTTTTCTCATAAAAGCCCATAGACCTGGATGTGTTAAACCCATGTTTATTCTTTAGAATATTTCTATTGATGAATTATTCAGATTATTATATTTATTATATTTATTTTTTTACTTTAAAGAGAATAAAAACTAAACAAAATAAAACATAATAAAGCCAATCAAAACAAAACAGTGAAAGTGATACAAGACGTCAAAACAGGGCAACAGGAAATCAACAATGGCTACTATAATGCCTCTTGTTATCTTCAAAATTATTGCTCATACCATCAGACATAAAGAAATCAAACAAAACAGAACAGAATCAAACCAATCAAAACAGAACATTGAATAAAACAAAACAATAAAACAGAAAGAAACAAACCAGTGATAACAATATAAATTTCAAAATCAAGACAAAAGGAGATCTCCCTTATTTGCTATATTGCATATTGTTATCTTCTTAACAAATGTTCAGACTACCAGCCTGAGGCCTGCAAAGTCAATCAAACAATGAAAGCATTAAGTTGTTTTTGTGCCTCAGTGCTATCAACTCAGCCAGTCTTCTAAGTCAGCTTACAGGGTTGTGGGGCAAGGTGTGCTCAGCTATTCTTGTCTCCCAGCCTGTGTGCTGGCTGGCTCATAGGAAGGGCAAATTGGCTTCTTGTAACTCCTCCTACGTTCAACATGGGTGTTGCCAACTCAAAGAATGGGTGTATTGGCTTTTTTCTCCTCTTGAGCCCCATCTGGCCTGTGCTAGCTCACAGGAAGGGCAAATAGGCTTCTTGTTACACCTTGCAGGCCCAGCATGGCTTCTGCTGTCTCACAGGAAGGATGAATTGGCTTATTTCTCCTCTTTGGCTCCCTATGGCTTGTGCAAGCCCACAGGAAGGGCAAATTGACTTCTTGTTACTCCAAGGCCCAGTGTGGCTTCCACCAACTCATATAAAGAGTGAATTGGCTTGTTTTTCCTCCTGGGCCCCACATGACTTGCGTCAGCTCACAGGAAGGTTGAATTGATTTGTTTCGCCTCCTGGCCTCCACATAGCTTGTGCTGACTCTCAGGAAGGGCAAATTGACTTCTTATTACTCCTCCCACGCCCAGCATGGCTTCTGTTGACTCACAGAAAGGGTAAACTGGCTTGTTTCCCCTCCCGGGCCCCACATGACTTGAGCCGGCTCCAAGTAACAAGAAGGGCAAATTGACTTCTTGTTACTCTGAATTTTATTATATTAAACAATAAGAGCTTAACAGAAAAAAAATCACAAAAATAAAATATTGCATTATTAATGTTTATTGAGGTTTGTAAAAAAGCATCAAAATTTTGAATATCAACTGGGTTTTGGTATACAAAGTCTAAAAAAGAATAACAGAAGTAAATTCTTATATGAACTACAATGAAAATTCCAATAGCACTCTACCAAGAAAAATAATGTTTACTTCAATTATCACACCTAAGACATGTGCACATGATAACAGCATGTGCCAAATACACATATCACTTACACTGAAAGCACATGTTTTTTCTTTCCTTGGCCTTTTTGGAGGACATACTTGACATCTCACTAGTCTTGCTGTTTTATAAGGAGGTCATTACTATAATAGGCAATGTGTAGTTAATAGGAACATAAAATGTCAATAAAATAAAGTACTAAATTCTTAAATGTATTGTACATCTGGTAAAAACATCAACAGTTTCACATCATCTGTGTACTTCTTAAAACTTAAAACTTAAAAGATGATACCAGAAATAAAACCAATGTGAACTACAATATAAACATACAGAGAAATAATCTTTGAAAAAAAAGAAATAATCTTTGCTTTGTCATATCCAATGCAGTCTTCACACATGAAAATTCCATTTTCCATACAGAAATATCATTTACCCTGATACCAAATATGTTTTCCTTTCCTGTCCTTTCTTCATAGAACACAGTTGACATCTTTTATATTTTCCTGTTGTCACAGTAGGTTTCTAGGATGCTGCCCTGCCTGTTTACCTATCAGTCACCAGTGTGGTCCAACAATTTTTTTTACATAGTTCTCTGGGCACAAACATTTTTTTGCTATAAATGATCCAGTCCCAATCCTGTTAAGAAAATTACTTCATGGTATTTTGTACTTGTTATTTTCTTTGTAAACTATCAAACTATTTATGCCACACATTTTTAAGACTGAGTAAAACACAAACATTGGTCAACATTTTGGGTTTTGAGTGATATTATAGTTGCTGCATAACTCATCAATATCTACTCAACCTTTAGTTTTATTTTAGAAAATTTCTGTCTCAGGCTTCTGTTTTTTCAAGGGTTCCCTATCAACATTTCTATCATGGTGCAATGTTGACATCAGCAGTACCAGTTTGCTTTACTTTGCCATATGTGAAGCCAATGTAAATCTTTCTGAAATCCAAAGAGTATACTGTACAATTCTCTGTTTTGCAATTGCAACACTTAATTTGGAATTTTTGCTTGTTCCTGTGGTCAGTTACTGTGCTGGTCAACCATAAAATGAACAAATATAAGATCAGTTGGCAACTGTGAAACCAGTTGTAAAATTCTGATTAATTTGTGAGATGGCAGCAACAAGTCTGTTGACATCATTTGATTTGTTACACATATAAGGACCTGATGGTTGATTCACAGGATATATTTCTAGATGGAAAGCATGATAAGTCTTCATATCTACAAAAGCATAAATTTTCATCACATATTTTGACCCATCACTTTTCCATAAGTATTTTACATTCCGGCAATTACCGAGAGAAATCCCTGCTAAGTACAGCAGACATATGAATGCTTCAGTTCATCTAGTGAGGTGTCGTAATACATTTTTGAATACAGCTACTAGTACATACAGAATGTTTTATTTGTATTTCACAGCATCTTGTAATATTTCATCTATTACAATTTCTAACATTGAATAGCAGTGCTGGTATTCTGTCCAATATGTTTCACTCCTGCCAAGACCCTCACTATGTTTTCGAACAGAGTTATAACATTCCATTTGGTTGTGTAGTCATTTTGCAACATTTCTATAGTCAGATATATACTCACACTGTTGTTTTCTTTGTCATCTGAATCAAGGAGGTCTGCATTACCTGTGTCTGTATCAGCCAATTCTTGCTCCATTTCACTGTCATAGGAACTTTGTGTCACATAGTCAATGTCAAAGTCATCATTGTCATCATAATCATCATCATCCACCCACACCACTCTTCTGTTATGAAAACACATATTTTACCATAATGGGTTATCTGCATCATCCATGCATGAGTAATCTGATGATTCACTTTTGACCTCCAAAACTTGTAAATCTGGTTTTTCATGTACCATTGTACTGAATTAGGCTACATCTACCAGAAAAAATTCAAAAGGAAACTTTTTTAAAAAAGCAATCATAGAGTAGTGTGGGTGTATTACACCCTCTTTGATGCTCAGGTAAACATATGCCAAACCTGTTAGTGGAAGCAGCATATCAGTGAAAACTCTAGCTTGACATTTTTGCATTCTAGTTTACATTTTGCCTTTCATTGTACCAAGTGGGTAAACACCAATATTGTTTCCTGTATCCCTCAAGCAAAGGTGCTGAGATGCTACTATTACACCTATGTAAAAATTTATAGTAGAAAACTAAGGGATATGTTTGTAGAATCTAGTGTCATGCTTTTTGTGTAAGAAATTACCTCTTTTTGGTTGTACCTCAGCAGCAGAATGCCTGCTTAGTATCCACAACACCATGGGTTCAATCCGTAGCAAAAGGAAAAGATAACACCTTCCATTACTCAGGTTTTGGTACAGTTATCAAAGGATACCTATTATCTGGAAAGGCTGCTAAAATACTCCTCTTTTTTAACTGCTTATCTCTAGGAAGCAAGACTTTCTTCTTATATTGCAGCTAAAATAATGTATCTGAGCACTTGACTAGCATGTAAAAGGTCTTGGGCTTAATCCCAGCACTGCAGAAAAATAAAGTAACATTTCATAAAGTAAAATAAGGTAACATTTGCTTTAGTAGAAAAGTAAATGTGAGAATTTAACTATCAAATCAGGACATTAAATAGATATATTAAAATATAAAGCCATCTTTCTTACTATTTTTTGAAAAACAGTTATTTTCATAAATCATTTTATTTATATTAATATATAATGGGCTAATTGTTACTTTCAGCAATTCACACGTACACATTACATTTATACTTCTATTGTTATAAATAGCATAATTACAACTCACAAACCAAAAGTAAAGTATAAAACATTCTCATTCTGAAGAGTTTGAGAACCACTAGGCCAGATGTTGTAATTAATGCTCGTAATCACCAACAAGAGACTGAATAGAAATATAAAAGTGACAGTTGTTTAGCACTCCACTCAGTTTTCCATGTTTAGTGCCAGTATTTTTGTGTGGCCCTTATCCAAAATTTTACCATTTCCACAAGCAAGTTGATGAGAATTGTTTAATTTGCAGAGAACATTTTAGGTTAACCCTTTCTGCTCCTTGGATAACTCATGTCTTGTGGCCTTTGTGCATGGTTGTTACTTCTACTTAAAAACCTCTGTTACCATTTTCCCCTAACAATTCTTATTTATACTTCAGCTTTTACCTTAACTGTTACTATCTGAGGAAGCCTTCTTGATTTATCCCCTCTAATGTCTTACATCCTCCAGATTTGATTGACTTCCTAGTTTCTCTCATTGGTACACACATTTTTCTTTCATAGTACATATCACAATGTATTTTGAGGGTGATTAATTTTGATTAATGCTTGTCTCCCCTCTAAACTTAAGCTTCACAAGGACATTTTATCCTCAATATGTATTACAGTATTTGGCAGTTTATATGTATTCAGAATGAGTTGATTTTTTTCCAATATGAAAAACACATGTTGAGGTAAGGGAGAATGCATTTTATTGATTGTCCCATCATTTTAAGTAGTTTTTTAGACTACAAACTATGAGTTACGAGAGATCTGCTGAAAACAGTTTCTACTGTATGGATCTCCAAGTAAAAAGATATCTTAGCAGTATAATCATTCTGAAAGAAATTAAATTGCTTGGTTTACTTACATGGAACCTTCTCTTCATTTCCCAGAACCTTCTCCCAACTCATGCTTCTTAGTTTCCAAGCTTATTCAAAAAAATTACAAAAAGACATTTACTAATGGTTATATTGAGTTTTTCTCTAAAAATATCTTTTATTAAATACAGGAACAGATTGGATTCATGCTGTATTATTTCTTTTGGGACTAATGGTACATTTTCCAACTTCGAAAATTGTTTTTAAGACCACAGAAGTATCAGATTAAACTAATGTGGTGACTACCTCAGGACAGTAGTATTTTATTCTATTTTCCTTCCAAGAATGTAACTGTTAAAAATTACTACAGTTATTTATTCTTCACTTTACAATTTATTAAGTGAGAGGATCATATTTCATTCTTCTTCCATATTGAGGAATGGTGTATATATGTTTTTGTGCAACAGGCAAAAATAGTTTTTCATTTGAGGACTCTAGACATTGATCCTATTTTAGTTAGGAGACTTTGTGAGAGCTGCATGAGGCCAGCATATGTTCCTTTCAGATAACCACACAATATTTGCAAGATTTGTCTAACCTTCAGAATTACAAACATCTTTTAGATAAGTTCGATATACTTTAACAGCAGTGCTTTCAGAATTTATAATCTTTTCTTTAGAACACACGATGTTGATCTTATTGCTGATCTCAAATGTTTTGTTTTATACAGAAACAAATGGATATCAATGCTGCTATTCAAGCCTTGATTGAATCAAACAGTGCCCTACAGATGGAGGTAACATACTGGCTTTATTTATATTGGCAATCTCAATATAACACAAATTAAACTGAAGAATTTCAAAGGCCAAAATGTGGCACTCTCTCAAAGATTGTATTTCAGATTGAAAATATGAAGCCATTTTCAAGAAGAAATATACATAGGATATTTCATAAGGAAAATGTTTAAAACAAAAGTATAACACTGTTAAAGGACTTATTTATAAGAAATTTATAAGAAATATTCTAAGAAATATAAGAATTTATAAGAAAATAAAGGACTTATAAGAAATTTATAAGAAATAAGAATTGGACTTATTTATAAGAAATTATAAAAAGAATTAAAAGAAATTTATAAAAAGGACTTATTTATAAGAATTTCTTATTTATAAGAAATTTATAAGAAATTGATTTATAAGAAATCATTGAAGAAAATAATTAAAAGTAATTTTTTCTTAAAAAAAAAAAAAAAAAAAGGAATATTTCCAGGCATGGTGGCACATGCCTGTAATCCCAGCACTCTGGAGGCTGAGGCAAGAGGATCGTTGCAAGCTCAAGACCAGCCTGATCTACAAAGTGAGCTCAAGGCCAACCTGAACTGCATAGTGAAACCGTGTCTCAAAAAGAAAAAAAAATGAAAAAACAAACAAACAAAAAAAGAATATTGTTCTTTAGATGATCTCTATCAACACTATTAATTTATCTTATTTAAACTCTGTTACATACAAACTTTAAAAAGTACTAAACAGCAAGCATAGTAGTTAAATTCCATCAGCTTGAAAACTAAACTTCCCAGTATGAATTGAATCTCTTATTGAGGATCAAATTAATAAAGTATATACATATGCCTATGCCTAAATATAAACTATTCTTTATATTCTCCTCCCAACTCACTATACACAATTAAGAACACTTTTTCCTTATGTCCTGTCCATGATGGTCATTAGGACTTTATTGCTTATTTAATTCTTTTTTTTTTTTTTTTTTTTTGCTTTTTGGGTTGTTTTTGTTTTTGTCTTTGCTTTTTGCTTATTTGATTTTTATGATGACTTGGCAGAGATACCAGAATACTGAAGTGACTTTAATTGACCACAGTGCAGAGATATTCAAAACTCTAAACTACCTTAGCAATTTACTGCACAGCATCAGGAATCCACTTGGTACACGAGATAATCCAGCACGAATCTGCAAAGATTTGCTCAACTGTGAACACAAAGTATCAGATGGTAAGTTCTTGGTTTTCAAAAACTCTGGTGTCTAACTTCATTTTAACATTTCACTGTATCTGAGACTTGCAATGCATTTATTCCAAATCTTGGTCATTTTGTGTAACACTGGCAGAAGCTATAGCATTAAAAACAAAATACTCTCAGAGGAAGGCATACTTCTGATATTATCTCCTTACCTATATCATTTGCTTAAACTTTATATTTGGAACACAGCACATTCATATTAAAATTAATATGGGCAAAGCTGAGTTTTGAGTCTTTAGACAAAAGCACCCCTTGGAATTAGTAATGTAGAACTAGGCATAGTGGTGCATGCCTGTAATCCTAGCACCTGGGAAGCTGAAGCAGGTGGTTTTCAAATTTGAAATCAACCTGGGATACAAAGTGAGCTCAAGGCTGGCCTAAACTGCATAGCAAGACTGTCTCAAAAGAAAAAAAAGATAGTAATTTAGGGCCATCAAAGTTAACAAAACTGATAAGGAAATCATACAGTTCCTTCCATCACACTTCTTAACAGTATAATTTTTACACAAAGAATGTAAATTCTTCATTCTTGACCATGAAGATAGAGGATTTTGTCATTCTTAAAAAGTGTTATCCTTTGCAGATACCTGAAACTCATTCATCAGAGGAGCAAAAATGAATTTAGGGTAAAATAATCAAGGAAAGCTTTGTAACCAAGAGAAGCAATTATCATTTGAATAGAGGAAACTCTGCTACAATATATCATATTATTTTAATTTCTATGTTGTCCATGGTCAATATAACAAATATATCATTTTTGAAACAAACTCTATTCCCAATACATTGACCATATACTGATTTGAAAAAAAACTATGCCATGTCATTCTATAAGGTGAATAGTAGTTCTTATTTTAATTGTGTGTGTGTACATATATATATGTATCACACATACAGTTGTATAATCTTGTCAAAAAATATCTATTTCTCCTTTTAAAATGTACTAAAAATATTCATTTTATTTATATTAGTAAGATAACTTTTATAATATACCCTACCCTAGATTAATATAAAAACTAAAATTATAATTATAGCTGTCTATAATAATTCTAAGCTTAATTCTTTCCTACAGTTGAAGTCATAAAGTGAAATTCCATAGAATTGAAAGGAATATTGAAATGCTTATAAAGTCAATATGAAAGTTCTTTTCTTATGGGAGAAATAGCTAAGTGATATGGATTATGGAGTATCACAAAGATCTTAATGCCTTCAAATGTTTCATTAACAGAAATGATAAGTGCTAGAGAGAAAAACAAAACAGAGGGGAAGGAAAACATGATAGAAAATGGAGTGGATGATGTGATTTTAAAGAGAATGATCAGAAAAAGCATCTCTAAAAAAGTGTCACTTGAGTGCTATCAGAAGGAGGCAAAGGAACCAACCACAGGAAATCTAGGGAAAGAGATTTCTAGGCAGAAGGAACAAAGGTCAAGTCTCTGAGCCTGGGAATGTAGTTACTTACAATGTTCTGGCACTAGCAGGAAGGCCAATGTGACTGAAAGTGAGTGCCTTCTAGGACAGTGTAGAAAATTAAATCAAGGATCAGGAAACCAGATCATGTAGGACCTTCTAGTGTACTCCACAGTCTGCTCTTGCATTGGAAATTTTTGAGTAAAGAAATAACATAATTTGAATAATATGTTTAAAATATTATTCTGGTTGATATGTTGCAAATATAATGAGGGCAAGC
The DNA here is from genome assembly GCA_004027295.1 of Dolichotis patagonum. Taxonomy (NCBI): domain Eukaryota; kingdom Metazoa; phylum Chordata; class Mammalia; order Rodentia; family Caviidae; genus Dolichotis; species Dolichotis patagonum. The sequence goes on from PVJX010003709.1 coordinate 92,405, forward strand.
GTAGAAGTAGGGAAACCACTGAACAGGTTACTAAAATAATCCAGAAGACATGTGATGGGTTGGACTAAAATTGATGACAAGGAAAATAATAAGAAATTTTCAGAATTTTGGATACACTTTAAGGTACACCCAGCACATTTCACTGATAGATTAGATGTTGGTTATGAGAGGAGTAGAATAGTGAGAAGTGACCGTAAGGTTTTGTATTATGGGCAGACAGAGTTGCTGTAATAGAGATGTAGAAGATTTTTAGAGAAGATAATTTAGATAAAAGATGAAGAGCTCAGCTTAGGATATATTTAGCTTGACGTATTTGTTGGTTCAAGTAAGAATGTCTGGTAGATAGTTGGCTATTCTAGTAAGATGTCAATATAGCTTCTTGCTAGGGGTAAAAATTACGAAGTCATTTACATATAAATGGAATCTAAAACTTAGATTTGTTTAAGATTACCTACACAGTAGGTAAGGAAATAAAAGGAAGTCTAAAAACTGCACTAGGGTTCTCCAGTGTTTGGAGATTACTACCAAAGTAAACTAAGATAGTATCAATAAGATAGAAGGAAAACTAGATAAATGTGGTATCCTGGAAATCGAAGCAAAGGTTTGCAGGATGAATAGAGTAACTGAATTAATGTCAAGTAAAGTAAAATTAAGAAAGGATATTGGACTTAACAATGCAGACCTCATTGATAACATTCACCAACAGTGTTTGGTAACTATTAAGACCTCATCAGAATTTAAGCAAAAATAATGGAGCTAAGGACTTTCTATTCCCTGTAATCAAACAAGCAATTCAAAGTAATTTTTTTAATTTCAAAGCATAAAATAACTACAAAGTGGAAAGGAACTTTCAAGGCAAGATTTTGAAGACATCAGAGACATAAGCCTAGTACTTGAAGCTACTTTTGCCCTGGTATGTTGTGAATATGAGTAATGCTTTTGGCAGCTTCATAGGGCTGAGGGTCAAAAACTAGAATTTGTGGCTCACATGAGTCAAGAACTTAGGCTTTCAAGAAGATACACGCTAAGGGTAAACTAGAAGAAAACAAACATACATACAGATGGTAGCCTCACTTTACATCATTTGAAAGCTCAGAAATCTTAATCTTTGGACTTGGGTTAAAATGGTTCCAAACTACAGGTATTCCCACATGTCTGGCTGAAACGAAGATCTTCCGTAAAGGAGAACATTATTCTAGGGCTCTAATTACTTCCATGAATAATTTCAAATATACAGTGTTCAGCATACAATCTATGATAATCATTCACACAAGTTCACAAAACATTATGAATGCTGGGGATTTAGCTCAGCGGCATAAGCGCCTGCTTTGCAAGTGCGAGGTTGTGAGTTTGATCCCTGGTACCGCAAAAGAAAAAAAAATCATGAATGCTTAGCAGGAAAAACAGCAAATAACAAAAACAGAGGCAAAAGAGGGTAGAAGCCAGACATGGTAGAGTGCATCTGTAATCCCAGCTGTTTCTGAGGCTGAAGCAGGATGATCAAAACTTTAAGCCTGTCTGGGCAATTTAGCAAGACCCTGCCTCAAAATTAAAAATAAACAGACATTTTTGGAAGGTAGAGTAAGAGGTCTCTCAGACTGAGCAGTTTAGCAGTTTAGTGAGAGTCCAGCTCAAAAATTTCTAAAATTCAAAAAAAGGTGGGGGGTGAGGGGGCTGGGGATTTAGCTGAGTGTGAAGGCCCTGAGTTCAATATCCAGTATACACATAAGCAAGGACTTGAGATGTAGCACAGAGGTAGAATGCTTCCCTAGAATGCTCAAAGCCCTGAATTTAATCCCTGATCTCCATTATGGGGTGGTGGTGGGGAGAATATGAATAAACATGAGGTAGAATTTAAAGATGAAGGTAAATATACATCATAAACTTTATATAAGAACACAATTTATTCATTTATCATGAATAAATTCCCAGTGTCACATCTACTCATGTATCTGTACTTGTATACCTATATCCTACTTCTTCTCTTAGGATATAGATACACAAATACAGATACATGAGTAGATGTGATAGTGGGAGCTTTGTTGTATCAGCTTTGTTTAGAATGCTTCAGTTACTTCAATGAAATTGTAAGGTCATCAATTTAGAATAAAAATAAATAGGAAGAATAGAGGTACATAAAAGAAAGATAGAGAATGAACTAGAGAAGCATAATGTCAAATGTGTCCTTCGAGACACAACTGAACTTAAGGTGTGTCCAGTCAGCATAGTTGTATTTTTCACAGATTCACCAGAAAACTGAATTTATATTGAGTTAGTTTTCATAACACAAGAACAATGAAGTCAAGTTGGGCAAGATGTTAAAGAATCTTCTAAGAAACAGTTATTAGAACTATTGGTTTTGAGATGAGTAAGATCAGAAGTGACATTAAAAAGTGATAATATCAATACATAATAAATATCGAGTAGATCAAGTCAGTAAATAAAGTTGGAAGGAGAAGAAAGGTAAAATTCTGGGGCAAATACTGTTATAGGTAATAACAAAGGCTCATGTATGATTTTGGAAGTTAATAATTACAGTAAAATTTTGGGACAGGGTAAAGTAGAAAATCATTTGTAGAAAAGCATTTATGTATATTTAACATAATCAAGAAGTGGGTCATAAATAGATTTTCCGAAGGTGATAACAAACTAGAAAATGAAATCTTCAAAGAAAAATACTTAGTTGCACTAGGAAGGGGTAATTGATGGTATCACATGACAGCAGTTTCAACATGTAATGTTTTTAGGGAGATAATGAGGAGAGTAGTCTGGAGGAAACAAGAAAGACACTTTTCCACCTCCATGTACAATGCTGTAGAAGTTATGGCAGAAGTTCAAAGGCTGCAAAGGCAGCAGTATTCGCAGAGGAGAACTAGTTTTGAGTTAGAACATTTAGGCCCTCAAAAATATATTGCAATATTGTCCTTTATCTCCAGCTCTGCATACCTTGAAAGAAATTGTGAAGCTCGTGCCAGTTAACCATTGTGTAACACAATACCTGAATTCAAACCGTTCTACCCCATATGAGAGTTTGCTTCATGGAAAACCTTTCTTTTAAAAAGAAAAATGTACCAGTTCACATATTAGGAGGAAAATAGTTCTTGGAAGAAAGGAAGAGTGATAATATGTGTTTACCTCCTTAAATAATATTGACAGACTGCATCAGATTGTAAACATCCAGAATCTATAAATCTTAAAATGTTAAACATTCTGATGAAAAGGGACTAAGAAGGATTGATGTCATCCACCTCTTCCTTCCATTTATCAATATCAGTATCAGTTCTCCAGATGTGGCCCCCTAAACCAGTATTAGATTTTGTTCCAGATGCAGATTCTCTAGCCCCACCACAGACTTACTAAATCAGCCACTCTGGAATTGGAGCCCACCTATGTGATTTGACAGATAGTTTGACACAAATTAAAATTTGAAAGCCACTGGAATAGGAGAAACTCCATAACCTTTGGGCTATCAATTTAGCAAGTATGTATTTTGTGTGATTAAATGACTAACAGAATAATCAAGTAGTTTTTTGGATTTCAGAGGAAGCCCAGGATGAACTAGAGAAATCTTTATTATGGTGTAAAGAAGTAGAGAAGGAGGACTACCTTATTGTCTTGCCTTTTGGGTGGGATGGAGGAAATTCTATTTATTAGAAATATTTTTCATGGTAATATATTATCTAATCTTCTATAATTAGAAGGGGGATATCATAAATTTCATACTTTTTAGTCTGACAGAATAAATGTATCATACATATATCTCTTCCAAAGCCAGAGCACTTAAAAGTTTCCATTTATGCATTTCATTGCTACAATAAAAAAAAAATGTACATATGCCAGTATCTGCAATATTGCACAGTGCTAGTATAAATACACCTTGCTTTAAACTTTTGACTTTCCCTTGAATTTGCTTTATTCATAGGGAAGATATAAATATAGAAGTTGCAATGCAGATGCCTTCCCTTTTTAATGCAAGAAAGCAAGGCTATGTCACCCAAAAATTCCTATTCTTTTTGTTTAGAATAGGGTACTATTTCAGTATTCTATGTCTATCATTCTGTAATTAAGGTGCTAGTGTAGTGCTTTTCAGTCTAAGTATTTCCTGTAGTCTGACTTTAGGCTCTACTTTATTCACTCGGGCACTCGATGGAAGCAAAAATTGGCAGGCTTACAATAGCTATAGACTTCAGTTTTTCTCATGAATCTTAAGTAAAAAGCACAAAAATGATGACCATTTTCTTGTACGTTTCTCTTTCTAAAAGCAGAAACAGTTCTTTGTTTTTCTTTAATTATCAGTATTGCTTATAAAGATATGTTTTTCCTTAGAAAAACTGAAGTTGTTGGAGTTTCTGTTTGTTTGGTTTTTGAGGTTGTTTTACTTTGTTTTGTTTTGAGATACTGTCTCACTATGTAGCCCAAGCTGGCCTTGAACTCAAGGCAATTCTCCTGTCTCAGTCTCCTAAATTCTGGGATTATAAGCATGCACCACCATGCCTGGCTTGAGGTTATTTCTACTATAAACAAAATATTTATGTTATACTTCTGGCAATGTAAAACAGAAATACACACAAATTAACTTGATATACCTCATTAACTTCAACATGTTTATTATTTAACTTTATAATACTTTTAGAATTATCTATAGTATGAAGCAGTAAATTCAGTCATTCTATCATCTTAATTAAAACTTTGAAATACCCTTAAACTATACCCATTTTATAGAATGCTTACAGCTTTCATTCATTCACTAAATGTAAATGTGCTTATAATCTTCTAAGTATTTTAACAGAGACTATGATAAATAAAATATGTATCATGATACATATCATAGTTTAGCATGACATCTAAGTAACTTTGTTTTTTACTATAAATAGGAAAATACTGGATTGATCCTAATCTTGGATGCCCTTCAGATGCCATTGAAGTTTTCTGCAATTTTAGTGCTGGTGGCCAGACATGTTTATCTCCTATTTCTGTGACAAAGGTATAGAATGAATCTTAGAACATATGTCATACTATGTTATACAATATCTGTAAATAACTACTTTGAAAATTCTATCACCTTAGTTATAAATTTTAAGAACAAAACAGGTCTCTTTCATGCTATACCATATATGAGAAATAATTTTTTTTAAATCACAATAAATCTTGATGTCTTCATTGTGGATTTTTTCTTCTTTAATTGTACATGTTTGCAGTACATAATGATTACAGTCATCATAGGAAGTTGGTAAATGTACATAACACATCTTAAATCTTTTGTTTTCATCTCCTTCCCATTATTGCTTCCCCCTCTCTCCATCTCTGGGTCTCCAGCTTGACTTATTATAATGATCATATTTTTAAAATTCCTTAAAAATTTATACAATGTATATTATTTTTATACATGCACATATATTATAAAAATCCCTAAGCAGCTGCAAGGTTGATAATCAATAATCAGTTACCTAAGGTTTTGCTGAAAACTACGTCATCATCACTAAAATCTTGCCACAAAAGCCTTTTATTTTTGGTGATTGGGCACATCATAATCTCCTTTAAACATGCCGTGATTACTATTTAAAATTTCAAATATAGTTCTATAAATCAACTATTTAGAATAAAAGTTAGTTTAATTTAATACTGGGTGTTATAACAAGAATTTAAAGCCTAAACCCTAAATCTACTTACAACATATGCTGAAAACAAAACTACATTTCTTTTTTTTATGATTAAACCAGCTTGGCATATTACCAAAAATACTTTTTTCACTGGCAAAGAACTAATACGTGTGCCTATTGTGTATTTTGTCCACCATAAAGAGGCAGCAGCTAAAATATAGTCTCTAGCTGCTTACTGTGGAATTACCCTCTCCATTATTAGTCATTATTATGTTTTGTCTCCATAGCTATTTACCATTACTACCCTGAAACAGACAGAATGATTCTCCCATTCTTAAGGAAACCATGTACCTTTAACAAAAAGCAGCATGATAATCCCACATCCAAAATATCCACATCATCATTCCACTCACCCAGAAGTTGGCCCAGGGCTTTCATTTGGCATATCATACAAAGAGACTGAGGAAGAGGGCAGTGTTGTGCAAAGGACACAGGAACAGTCAGAGAACTGCTGCATGCCAATCCTTTCTGTGACTTGCATTAGTTCTCCCATTTGTCCTGTCCATAAACTCACCCTTAGGAAGACTAGAAATCAGGCACCTGTATTCTAGTGCTAGCTAGCGAGTGAAACCAGAGGACCCACTCTGTACAGGCACAGGCTAGGTAAATCACATTTGTCACTTCTAACCTTTGTAACAACCTTATCAGGTTGGTGCCAATCTCTACTTTACCAACAAGAAAACTAAGGCTCAGAAAGCTAAATATTTTACATGTTTCTGATCTGTTAAAATGAAGGAATTTAGTTTTATTAAATATAATGACCTTCATGATTATCCTTTCATGTTTTGATTCTTATCCCCTTCTTTGACTTTTCCTCTCTTTTGCTGTGATTTGCTATTTTCGTTGTGCCTTCTTTTTTCTTTTTCTACTACCTGATCATTGACACTTTCCTAATTTTATGCTTGGAGATTAATATAAATTCCTCAGTAGAAACTAGTTCTGTTCACTTACAATGTGGTCATAACCTTGCTTGGGTAATGCTAAAACAATGATAATAATAATGTCTAGAGCTATAAAAAAATCTTTACTTTTCTATCTGAGCCTGAAAAATATGCCATCAGGTTCCTTAACTCTAATTTTCTCCTATGCTGTTCATTTAATTCATGAACACTTTGGGGCCTGGAATATGGCTCAGTGGTACAGTGCCTGCCTGGTAAGTGCAAAGTCCTGAGTTTGATTCTTAACACACACACACACACACACACACACACACACACACACACACACTTATTTATGAATTCATTCATTCATTCATTCAATAAACATTTATTGATGATTCATTGTATGACTAGAACTTTTTTAGGGTCTGTCAACACAAAGAATGAGATTTCATCTTTGTCCATAAAGCCTCTCATGGTTTAAATTACTTATGTTATTATGATCTATAACTTATCTTTGGAAACTGCCACCAAAAAAAATCTCAAAAGGCACAAACAAAAATGCAGATTTTTATGGGAAAATATTATTAAAGCACTAAACCTAAAACAAATTATTGCTGCATTTTAGGCTATAACATTAGAAAATGATCTTTATTTTACTATATAGTACACTAATGGTATTCTGAAGCCAGTTCATGTAGGCTTGAAAGAACCTATTGTTAATGCATACTTCTTCACATTCCAAGTTCAGTGACCTCAACCTAAATCCAGCCAAGCAGTGAGTGCTTCTACCGTGGAAATCAGACAGTACTATAAATCAGAGATTTTTCTAAACACTTACTAGCATATCAATGACCAGCATTTAAATTCTAAGAAAAGTAGAATTTGGACTTCATTTCAAGGATTTTCCCTAAGTTTCTCCAAACCAGAAGTTTCAAGTTTGCCACATTTTATAACTTACATGTTGTTTCTATGACATTAGTTGGAGTTTGGAGTTGGGAAAGTCCAGATGAACTTCCTTCATTTACTGAGTTCAGAAGCTATCCATGTCATCACCATTCACTGTCTAAACACCAGAAGGTGGACAAGTGCACAGACAAGTGGCCCAGGATTGCCTATTGCTTTCAAGGGATGGAATGGTCAGATTTTTGAAGAAAACACTCTACTTGAACCTGAACTGGTTTCAGATGATTGCAAGGTAAGAAAAGTGACACTTTTTGATTGTTTAGTATGACACCTTAAAATTGATAAAACTACCAAATTAGAATAAGAGTTTAATTACAATCTGCAGATACAGGACAGTAAGTTTTAATATATCTGACTTATTTCCATACAGCTTTTAGACTCAGTCATTTGTTTACAGCATGTTAGCTTTTGTTATACCAACTGATTATTCGTGGATTTTTACATGTAAAATAAGTGCTAATATGTAAGTTTTCCCCATAGGAAATAAATACCTCTGGATGAATATATTTATAGGATATAAATATTTCTAGATTAGGTAGAGCATATAGATAAATAGATCCCTTTCATATGTTTTCACACCATGATTTTATATTAATTATCATATAAAGGATAAGTTATAGAGACAAATTAGTATTTTTTCAATTTGCCAGTTCTTATACAATTAAACATAGATACAGTTGTAGGTGACCCTACTATTCGGTATTTGAATTATAGTTAATTTTTACTATTAAAATTAAATAATATCAGGAAAAACTTATTACTTTAAAACATTATTTTATAGAGCATGTATTAGCAAGTTACAGTCCATTGACTAAATCTGGTAGGCCACCAATTTTCATGAGTAAATTTTTATTGGAATACAACCACACCTACTCAAAGATCTGTGGCTAATAGTACACCAAAATGGCATAGTTGAGGACACATGACAGAGACTGTATGGCTCACTAAACCTAAAATATTATATATCTGACCCTTTAGAGAAGAGTTTGCTAACTCTCACTAGAGAGAATAAAGTCTGCTTTATAAATAGAACTTACTACCAATGATTTACTTAGCATCTCTTAACATTTCCAGAAGATTCTGTTCTTCATAACATTTCATTTCCAGAAAAATAGTGCTTGAATATTTGAAAAATCATAGATTAAACAGTCAAAAGTATACAGCTCCTACTTTCTGTATTTGAAGAAATCAATATCACCAACAAATTCAGGTAATATTTACAATCTTTTCCAGAAACTTCCAGTGACTCACTAGTACCTCTGAGACACATTCCAAATTTATCAGCTCTATTCAGCACTTATGACAACCAGGCCCCAATCTGCTTTTCCAGGTTTGGGCCTTGTTCAGTAAACTATGGTCAAACTTATTGGATATAACAGTAATTGCAACAACTCCTATTACTATTTATTGATTATTTACATTGTGCTGTTTCATCATAGTAGCATAATAAATAAGCTAGTAGTCCCATTTTATAGGTAAAAATCAGAAAACCTAAGAGGTAACTTGCTCAAGGTCATTAATGGAAGGGCAAGAAAACTATCTCAGGTATTGTACCACTCCAAAGCCCTAGCCTCTACTGCTAAGGATTGTTTTTGAAATCTCACTTAATCTTCAACCCTATGAGATCAGTTTTTATTATTCCCATTTCATTTGTGAGAGAAATAGTAGGATCTGGATTTCTATTAAAATTTCTCCAGGTCAAAGTCTATGTCTTTAACTCCCAGGTTAGGCTGATTTTCACAACCACCACGTACTTTTCCTTTCTGTTTTTTTATTTTGTTTTTGGATTTTTTTGGCAGGGGTCTGCCCTTCTCTACAAGTAAGTAAAAAGTCAGATAAAAACTCAAGTCATGTAAAAAATTTAAGCATATTTGAAGACCTACTAAATCTAAGTCCTCATGATGAATGTCTTGAAACTCTAGTTAGAAACAAGGAATTCAGCACTTATTGAATACATTATTTATATTGCACTTACCTTATATGATCTTGTATTACGGTTGTTTAGGTTTCCACTCTCTCCAAATAGATTTATAGGCAGCTGATACCAGAAGCAAAAGCCTGGCATGAGCACCTGGTTGTAAAAAATCAGAACCAATACCTTTATAAAAAATGGAATAAGTCTATATTTCTAATTATTAATAATAGTTATTACCATTCATTCTAAATATTTTACATTCATTATCACAAATCCTTAAACCTTCATTTTCTATGAAAGGCACTGTCTACTTAGAATCACTGCTAATGAAAACAGTTAAGTACATAAGCATTTTGTTCTTATTTTACAGATTCAGGATGGCAGCTGGCATAAGGCAAAATTCCTTTTTCACACCCTTGACCCTAATCAACTCCCAGTGATCGAAGTACAAAAACTTCCTCATCTCAAAACTGAACGAAAGTATTACATTGAAAGCAGTTCTGTGTGCTTTCTCTAAAGTCTTTGGATTGGTTGAAATTTCATGCTATGGGTCATAATTGTTGCAGAGGGAAAAATGTATACAGAAAAATACCATCGTTTTGAAATGCATGGAATGAAGACATAGGCTAAATCTTAAAGAATCTCAGGAAGAAAAGACTTCCTCCTAAGAAGGAGAAAAGGCATTTTTAAAGAACTCTCATTGATAAAGTATTTTATTCTTTTAAAAAGTTTATTGGTCTGAGCTTTGTTAGAGAATTCCCTAGAACTAAAATTTTATAAACACGGAATTCTTCAGGGTATCCTTTATTTTTTGACTCAGAACAATGTACCCATTAGACAGCTGGAGATGCAGAGCACTGAGGAGCAATACTGGCTAATGCTTCCAAATGTGCAATGTTTCTGTCTAAAAGTTGCAAGCACAGACTAATATGTCTTATTTTCCCAAACACTAAGCTGTATTCAAGTCCCCAATGGACTTATACATCTTAGCTGGTGGTACACTACCTCTTACATGTTGCCTTTTTGTGTTGCTTGGTGCTCTTTCTAAAATATGGTGCTTGTGGCTTTTGTAGACTATTTTATTTCTTTTTTCATCTTTGTCATTAAGAGTGTATGTACTGGTTACATCAAGATATGTTTTGATCGTTAGTACTTATTTTGTTTTGGTCACATAATAACAAGTAAAACAATTATTTATATGAAGTCCTTGATTTATTTTAAAATTCTCTTTGTACATAAAAGTCAAAGCCAGCACATTGTAACCTGTGCCTGTACACAAGAGAATTGGGAGGTTTCTTTTTCATGTGTGTTATTTTTAAATTGTTGTAAAAAATATTTTAGGCCAGCTACATCCAGTAGTAGGTTTGGGTTAGAGATTGGGGGTTGTGATACTGTTTTAAAAATCCACAATCATCTGAGATGATATTTTATGTATATATATTTTGTAAAGTTTTAATTCAGCAAATCTCTTAAAATGCTGCTGTTTTAAATTATAAAACTTTATATTTCTGCTTTGTAGGAATTACAGGTTTTGTAGTACTCATTGATTTTGTTTCACTGTTCTTAAGTTTAATGTTAAAATTTAAAAGAATTTATCAATTTTTAAAGCAACATCCAGGAAAAAAGTCTATTACCATTCAAATTGATTTGCCTAGTTCAATCTTCCCTTGTTGGCAGAGAAATATTAGTTCCGTATTAAAATAAAAAAATTACACTTCTTGCTATATAGAAAAGCTTGCTCATCAATTATAAAAATCTTTAGCCACAGAAAACCACACTTACATATCTATAATAAATGTGCTTTCAGTCATTTTTGGTGTTGTTTTCTTGTTATATTACCATATGAATGCTAGACCCTCTAGCATAGTTGTATGTACTATGCATATTTACAGTATTTAAAAATGTCTGTTATATACCTACAAAAATATAGGATCAATTTTTATCATTGGAGCCATGGCAGAGATAAACCCTCACATATATGGTCACATAATTTTCAACAAGGGTAGTAACACCATTCACCAAAAGGACTGTGTTTTCAACAAAGATGCTGGGGAAACTGGTTATCTACATCCAAAAAAATGAGGTTGGACTCACGACATCATATATAAAAACTAACTCAAAACGTCATTAAAGATCTAGATGTAAGAGACAAAACTATAAAACTCTTAACAAGTAAGAAAAGCTGAACATCACATTTATGATTCCAAAATTTTTCATGAAGCTACTATAATCAAATCAGTTTCCAACTGGCATAAAGATAAACATAGATGAAAGGAAGCCAGGTGCAATGGCATACACCATAATCTCATCTACTGCAGATACTGAGGCCCCATTGGAGGATCACAAGTTCAAGACCAGTCTAGGAAACTTAGGGAGGCCCTGTCTCAAAAAATAAAAAATGAAAAATGGCTGAAACGTAACTCATGTGCAAGACCCTGGGTTCAATCTCAATACAGAGAGAAGAAAGCAGGGAGGGAAGGAAGGAGGAAGTCAGTGAAAAAGGAAGAGGGGAGATAGGGAAAGAGCAAAGGAGGGAGGGAAAGAAGGAAGAAGTTGTCTACAACTTAACAAAATAACAAGCAGCTCTTCAAAAATGGGAAAATGATTTGAGCACACTTTTCTCCAAAGAAGATATACAGATGGCCAATGGATGTAAAGACACTCAGTAGGAGGCTAGGCATATGGCTTAGTGGCAGAGTACTTGCTTAGCATTTGCAAGTCTCTGGGTTTGATTTTCAGCAATTAAAAAATATCTGGTGGTAGAATACAAAACTATACTTGATCTTTATCCCCGGTTATGGCACAAGGAACCTAAAATCCTTGGAATTTCTTGATTATATTTTCTTAC